>JABUQX010076917.1:0-2500 GCA_015478945.1 Trachelipus rathkii
CAGAAGAGAATTGTAAGAGCGATTTAACTGAGAGAGAAATAGATAGATAGGATGATAAGAGAGCGTGGGAGAGAGGTGAGAGTGAGAGAAAAGACAAAGATGGAGAGAAAGAGAAGATGAGAGAGAGAGAGAGTAGAGAGAGAGAGAGAAGATCTGCAAATTTTCTATTTGCACATGAAATTACATATAAATGGAGACTCTGAAATGAGATAAAACCTTTACTTATTATGTATAATATCATAAATAAAAATAACGCTCGTTTATATCATTTAATATATTATATATAATTACTCATATATTCATAGTAATATTGCCAAAGTAGAAATTCCATAAGAATTGGTGCTTAAGACTTACTAAGAAGGACGTGTGTTCGATGCAAATTGTCTTTGTGGTAAGAGGATTTGAGCAAAAACATTCCCAAATATTAAGACGACACAAATCAGCACGCACACAACGCACAAAAATACATGCAAATCACACATACACACACACCAGCAAACACACAAACACACGAATAAACGAATAATAAATAATATCAGCTATTAATTATTATTTAATAAATTAAATTTTCAAAGTACTTTCGACTAGTGCTGATGTGCTTATAGAAAATTATCGAGCGATGATTCAAGAATTCACGCTCATGAGGCAGATGCTACGTACAAACATTTATATTATACATATTATATTATATTATATTATATTATATTATATTATATTATATTATATTATCTATATTAATTATTTTTATATTATATTATATATATTATGAGTATTATAGGATTTATTTATATATTTTTATTATATATATATATATATATAGTATATATATAATATATATATATTATATAATATATATATATATAATAAATATATATATATAATATAAATATAAAATAAATATTTAAAATAATTAAAATTTAATATATAGAATAAATAATAATATATATTATATATAGTACATATAGTATATAAATATATAATATATATATATATATATAAATATATATATATAATATATATATATATAAATTTTAAATTACCACTTAACGCAGATATTATATTATAAGTGTATTTAACCCTTGGCGTAAAAAAGTAACAAGTATATGCACGGAACTAGGGAGTGTGCATAGTTGAAAACTTGAAATGTTAAAAACACTGATTTTTATTCGAAACTTATTAGACTAACTATATGGATAAAACGACATTTTAAATTGGTTTTTCGATTATAAACATTTTTATAATGTATTTTTATATTTTTTTAAACTAAAGTGTGCTATATATAATATATATATATATATATATATATAATATATATATATAATATAAAATAATATATATTATATATATAATATATATTATATATAGTATATATAGTATATATAAACTATCCTTTTAACGTGCTTATCCCCTATGCCAGGGGGTAACGGGGGGACCCCAGGAAATCGAACTTTAAGGCCGGCTATCAAAACCAGCGCCACCGTGTTCGCAGTGAGTTTTAAATTCTTGCCCCGCAGGTAAGATAAAATCCACTGCTACGAGGAGGATTGAACCAGCGTCCTCTCGTATGAGGGGCGGCGACCCTCCGCGCCTCAACCTCCATATATATATATATATATATTATATATATATATTATATATAATATATATATATATATATATATATTATATATATATTATATATTATATATATATATATATATATATATATATATCTATATTATATATATAATATTAATATCTTAGTATATATATATATAGTTATATATGATGAGATAATAAAATAAGAGGTAAATCAAAACTAATGAAGTCTGGGAATGAGGAATATTTAATTTATGATTTAAAATCAACATATATATTAGGGTTGGTCGAAACATACCTTTTTTTAAAAAATTCACAATAAACGGTATGCACGGACGTCAGTATCATGGCCGATGTTATGGTTAAAATTTCAGGGTTGTGCGCCCCGCTACCCTTCGCGCACAGACCCCCACTTTTTACTTTTTTGGGGCATTAAAAAATATAAACCAATTTCACCCACTACTACGCATCTGTTTTTGATAAAAATTGGTGTATAGGGTCATTTTACCTTGTAAAGCTACTGGTTCAAATATAAATATTCTGCAACGAATTTTTAGTATGGGGGTCCAAGTATTTTGAGGGGCTCACTCTTTAAATTTCACAGGCCCATATTTACTTTAAATTTTTCAAAATAAATCAAACATATTATATATATTTGGAATCAGAAAGACTAGACGCACCTAGTGATGATAATATTTTGATTCTAGAATGAACAAATAAAAAGTTCCTAAGGTCAGAAGATCTTAAATCTATGACATATGAGAATATATCTTCATTAGACTAGGAGCAAAGATCATAGTGATGATCGGAAAGATAGGAATGGGATTTCTTCAGACGATCCAAGAAATGAAAGTTAAGAATGGTTTCAAAGAACTTACACATAATAGAGGCGAGATCTATAGGACGACAGGTAGAATGGTCA
>JABUQX010076917.1:7500-40269 GCA_015478945.1 Trachelipus rathkii
TCTCCATAATAGTTAAAACTGCTGTATAAATATATATATATTATAATTATTATAATATTATAATATAATAATATATATATATATTAATATATACGTTAATATATATATATAAATTAATATATATATATATATTATTTATTATATATATATATAATATTATATAATTTAATATATATATTATTTATTATGAATATATATATATTTATATTAATTTATTATATATAATTATAATATTATTAATATGATATATATATATATATATAAATATATATATATATAGCGTATATATAATTAATAATATTTATATATATATATATATATTATATATATATTTATATATAATATATATATATAATATATTATTAATATTATTAATATTATATAATTACTATATAATTATATATACTATATTACTATATAATACTATAATATTATATATATTTATTATATATATAATAATATATATATTATAATAATATATATATATAGAATATATATATATATTAATATTATAATATTTTATATATATATATTATAATTATATAACTATATAACTATATTAATATATATATATTAATATAATATAATTTAATAATATAAATTATATTATTACATAATAATAATATTATATATAATTTTATATAAATATATATATAATTAATATATAAATATATATTATATATTACTATATTTAATATTATATTAATATATATATATATAGGTTATATAATAATTAATATATATTATATATATTATATATTATTATGTTATATTATAATATAATCTATATTTATATATATATTATATAATATATAGGTTATATATATATTAATATATTAATATATAATAATATATTTATATATATTATTACTATATATATAATATATTACGGTATATTTAATATATATATATATATATATATAATTGTATATATATATAATAAAATAACAAGTAATAAAAAAAAAGTCCATACTTCACACACTATAAGTAAAGAGGTATTTCGTTATTGGACTATCTATAATGCTTATAATACGTGAGATCACTTGCTCATGTAATGTTATCATCTATGATATCTTGATTTATTAAGATCTTGGAATGATAAATGTACTTTTGTCCTTTAGGAAATCGTTTCTTGAATGAGTAGTAAAGGTTCGAGGCCAAGGTGGTTCTTGTACATAAGATCAGATTAAAAGTTTATAGTATTCACAAAGTATATTTTAAATCCTTTGACTAAGATTGTCAGTGTAATAAACCTTTATTCGTGATTATACTTTAATTTAATAATACGGTATTACTCATAACATTGCTATCTTGTACGACAAAATAAGTTTTATCTCAAGGGATTATCGTTAGATATATTTGTGGGTGAAGTAGGGTTTTCTCATTTAGAGTATATATATTTTATAATATTGAAACATAGTAACGTTTATTTTATCAATTAATTATTGTTATTGGAAAAATAATTGATATATATATAAAGAACGCGTTAATATTTAAATATTGTTATCGTTACGAAGTGATTTATAATAATTTTACTTTCTCAGAACTAATATAAAGTCTTAACTAAATTCAACAAATTCTTTAAGTGTTAAAACAATAGTTCTCATTCTGTTTCTTTACATTACATACCACTTTCTATCTTTACTTTTGTCCAAATATATATATTACTTTCTCACTGAGTACAATTGTCTCTTCCACTAATAACTCACCATTTAAATATAGAGCAAAAAAAGTTAATTTTTTATGTGAGCTGGCCTCATTTGATAGTAACTTCATATATATCTATATCTAGAGGCAATAGAATGTGGAGCGAGAGAATACCAGACAACGGACGGGCCGAGAGACGGCTTTACAAGAGTATACGCTTGAGAATAACCGTTCTTTTTGGGAACTGCTTGCTATGGTCTATTGGTATTTTAGAGTGCGATGAACCCCGATGGCCTGTGAGCTATGTTACACTGAGACTCGACTGTCTCGAAAAAGTTCAATGATGTATTCGTGAAATCACGCTGTTAAGAATAGAGAACATGTATGGTTAGCACACTTGCTTACGTTGACTCATTCAAAATCTTGACGGTGTTGTTCTCTGTCATCAACAACACATATGTTTAGTCCTTTTTAACGGGTGAATATAACATCCTCCAACAGGTATGAATAAATTAAAAACTTCATAAAACCTGTCCTTTGATTTAATTATAAACTTAATAAATCTAATGTCACAATGACGAGAACAATTATCAGTAATCATAAGGTTAGTAGGACTTTTAAGTATTTGAACAACATTTTGTTATTTAAAAAAAATATTCCATTTCATCTCTCTCACACATTATATAGTTAAGAACAGGATTGCCACGTATTATGTGCTTTTATCATAGTACTTTTTTAGTGTATTATTTTATTGAATACATTTGAAATGTCTAGCGAGCATTATACAACAGGAAGATTCTGTTTTATTCTTCTGACTCCAATTACTATTAAAAAAGGCATTAAATATCGTAACTTAAAAATAAAGAAAGCAAGAGAGGCATTATTATATTAAGTCTATGCACGTCAGAGAAAGAGCCTTAATATAAGTTTTAAAATTTGAAGCTTATAAAAGACAAAACGCTCACTAGTTCTTGGTATAATCCAACATGACATATTTTTCTTCTAATAACTGCTTTGAACTAGATATCATAATAACATTATTCTCTGAATAAAATAAGTATCCAATATAATAATTCTACATTTAAATTATGGTTGGTCGGCTCTAAAATTAAGCCTTTCACGTATCTTCACTGTGTATGAGAAGAATGGGTGTAATTATTGTTGGGGGTGTATCTATTTTTATATATCTTTTAATTTAATTGATTCTACTCATAGTTAGTATTAAATTCCGCTCTCAGTCTCGACTGATGAAGAGCGTCTGCTAGAGTATTTTATTTAGTGTGTGCATGAACAAAAGTTCTGTATTATTATCGATTATTCAATTGGTCTCCACGATTATTTATTCTAATGTCAGGTTATCAATGAATAAAGCGAATTTCCCTATTTTATGTAATGTGCAGCAATACTCTCATTGCTCTTTTCTATATGATCTTTATGTCACGGTGCTATTTCACTCCTTATTATATCGCTACACTCATCATCTTTCTCTGATACTTAGTTTTTTCTGTCCTCTTCTCACTTGATGATGTCTCTCTTCTTCATAGTTTTCTCGTTGACGTTCCTCCTGGTGTTTTGCACTCTCTTTGTGGAAGGTGATGAGAAATGTCAATGCAATTTTCGTGCCATGAACTTTCAAAAGTCTAACACTATCCATCCTCATCTTCAGTAGGTTTTTTTTTCTGAAAAACCATCGTCACTATCAGTGCGTTTGCCAGGGGTTGCTGCTATGTGGGTTCTTCATGTTCTTTTTTTTTTTTTATTTGTAAGCGAGCAAGCTCCTCGGTTATGCTATTTTAATGCTTTCTAGAAGTGGTTCACTCGGAGGTGCCATTCTGATGGGGTTTCAGCTAGCTAAGGAATTCCTTTTAGAACTTTTATATTTATATTCTATATTCTTTTCTACTCGTCTGATGCTTCCTTCTTTCTCGTCGCCTCTGTTCTATAGAATTCTCTTCCCTAATTCTTCTACGTCGAGTCGCGGTGTTGAACGCCTCAAAAATCCATTCTAACGACAATTCTACCGTCATATCTAAAGCACGACACACGAAGTGCGCATGCCTTAAGTTGAAGGCGAGAAATTAATTCTAAGTAGTTGGAGGAACACAGTGATGTATGGATTTTAGATAATTCAAGTAATCATAGGTTGGTTCAGCGATTTGAAGTGATTAAGAAGCACTGTCTCGCTGAACCCGTCTGAGATCTATACTCTCAATACACAAACTCATATTGTGCCGACCAACCCCTTGTGCTACGAGGGCGTCATAAGGTGGTGGTACGCGAGATAGTTTTCTCGAGCACTTGCCTCTACAGTACCTTAGAAAGGGGATATTACAACCAGGCAGGACACCTTGTGCGCCGTGCAAGATTGAGTATTTGAAGGTAATAAGTGAACTCTTATAAAGTTTAGACAAGTGTACCAAGTTTTTAGTGAGTAGGTATCTTTTGGCCTTTAGTGAGTAACCGACCACTAAGGAGTTTCTATAAGTCTCAAGGATGATAACTAGAGACCTCCTTCCCTACTCACAGACTCTATGAGAGTCTGACTACTCACCATTTAGTGGTGACCGTTAGATTTCACATGTAAGTGATCCGATGTGAAAGGGCATTGACTTGAAGCTATTAGAAATAAATAAAGTCTTGCGACTCATACAGAACTCTCATATTTTTTTGCTAGTCCTCCTTTCCCTAGACACACATGTGATTTGAATTTTCACACATTTTTTGTTTAATGTTAAGGCCAAGGATGTTTTTATTGTCAAGAGGAGAGAGTTTCTCCCACAATCGATAATTAAGTTTTAATTGTGTAGAAAATCCCTACCATGTATTGGAAAAGGAAAAGCAAAAGAACATAAAAATTAAGAGAATTACATTTTCTTCGCAGGCAACTCACCTAGAGCAATTTAGGTGACAGATAACAGACGAGAAATCACGAATCCGAGTAATTAAAGAGGAAGAGCATGTGCTTGAGGAAGTAGAAACAAAAGGGTAAGCAGTGAATTACGAGATATGATTCGAAGAACTAAAAGGGTCAAGTGTATGTGTCATAAATAAGTGATTGTTTGATGTAGATGTGCGGTGGAAGAAGATATTGATGAAAATCGAGGATAGTAGGAGAATATGATAGATAGCCTTGAGGAAACCTATTATGCAAGAAAGAAGATCTGCCCATGGATAAAATCAGCGAACGATTAGAACCCGATTTTGTAAAGAAGCATAGACAGATAAGTAAGTAAATGATAGCAAGGATGATTTCCGCAAGGATGGGGTAGACTTGGAGAGCTGTGGAGCGTGAATATATGTACATGACATCGGTCACTCGGAGATCATAATCTTTTGGATTTTGTAAAAGCTATAAAATGGATGGTTGGCTGATTTCCGTAATTTTCTAAGGGCGGAAAAACATAAACTCTGTTAATAGGAAATGTATAGTAGAATCCATGATTGGGCTAGGTAAATGTGTACACAGCAATATGACGTTGGTAATCACTTAAGACGGGCAAGCGAAAGTTCCGGATGATGTAAATGAGTAGGGAGTTGACGAAAAAGGTGTTTCAATAATATTGATCTTTAGAAAGATTTACACAGTGAGGTTAAGGCGATAGTTAGAGGTCAGGAAGCATCAATTTTATTCGGAAAAGGTATTAGGAACATTTGAACGCGTTTACAAACACATGTGAGAAGAGAAATCCGTGCTAGTTTGAAAGATAGAGATATAGTTGACGAGGGGTGCGCGAGTATCAGGAGTTACATTCCTCAAAAATCGGAGAAGGATGCATCCGGGCACGTTCTAACGTTATAGAATATTCAGGAGCTCATGCCAACAACGATCATATGATGATATAGGTAAAGGCATAGTTGGCTGAGAGGAGAGAGGAGATGGATGAGCGAATACTAATGCTGATCAGAGGTTTGAAATTAAGAGGAAAATGGAGGCAAAAAAGATAGCTATGATTGTGACACTTTTCGTTGTGAGTATTAACAACAGAATCATTACAGAAGTGTGAATAAGACTTAAGAGATAGAATATTACTAAGCGTTGTTATAGAAGCGATGTTTTTGCAAAGGAGGCAAAGAGAGTTTGTTCGAGGAAACAAGGTCAGCGCATTTATCGTTTAAAAATGAATGTACTCGCTTTTTTGTCTCCCGGTTTCGAAGTTAGATATCTGCATTTACGTGATTTTCTACTGAATGAATATTGGAATTAAGATGTGATTGAGAACGAGTTAATTTTGTTCCCTTTATCTCCACGATAAAGTATTTCTTAGCCTGATGGAAAGGATAAAAGAGATCGAACCCATGGTATTTTTTTGAGGAGTAATAAGTTTTCTTCCAAGAAGGATATTGACTATGTCTCATATTTGTTACGTGTGAAACAATTACACAAGATTCATAATTTTATCGGCAGATCTGAAGCGTCTTAAGAGTCAAAGGAGTTCAACTTCATTATAGTTTTAGCGTCGAAGAAATTCGTGCAACCTAGACACGGAGCGACAGGTACGTCCATCACAAAAGAGACAAGGAATAAAATCTGCAATAGGCACAGGATGGAAGGTCGATATATGGTCGAGGAAAGTAATTAAAATTAAGTGAGGTAGACATTAGTAATTGGTCACAAGATTTCACCGTGGAGGGAAGGTGGTGTATTTATAGTAGAGAAGCTGGACTAGTGGTCGAAATCATAGGTATGTGATTATAAAGAATGGCTTGTGAGAGATCAGATGTGTGTATTTGGTTGGTTTTAATTTTTCTTCAATTATCGTTGAGAATGCTGAATGATTCGGCTTCTCCAATTAATATCAGTAAGATAGAACTACATCTAGTTTATGTTGTAAGAATTAGTGTGAAAATAGGTCTAAATTAGAGGACATTAAGTTATATATGAGTATGAAAAGAATTAATAGTAACTGCTGTAGGAAATAGTAAAGTAGCTAAAAATGGTAGCATTCATTAAAATAAAGATCATATGAAGAGTGCTGTTGTTTTAGAGAGGGAAAGAACGTTAGTCATTAGCATAGAAAATAATGATTTCGAGTCATTCTTGTAGATACATTATATAAGGAAGAATATGTCATTTACAAATAGCCACTGTTATATTTATGAAAGCAGAAGTTAAGGAAGATCCAGACGATTCTCGAGTCTCGTGTTTTGACATACTTCTTAGTCTGAGATGTTGTGCGTATTTTTACTTAATTACGCACAATAAACTCACTAACCCTTATTAAACGGAACTTAACATTTATTTATAAATTACCTAGGTTATGTTAGCTTGGTAAGTATCCCTCTCAGAAAGAGCAGAAGGGATAGTAGAAGGGAGAGAAATTCTTACGCATGAGTGGAGGTACTCAGAGGAAAGAGAGAGTAAGAAGATTAAAGGTTTGGAAGTGATAGATGAGAGTGAGAGTGATTCGCCAAAGTGGAATGCGAGTTAGGAGAAGAGGTGCAAGAGCATATGATTTGGTAAGAAAGGGTCAGACACGCACAGAAGAAGAACGACGAGATCCAGGGTCTTGCCTATAACTATTAAATCTCGCTATTTTAATTAACAAGTTACACGTAACGCAAGTAGAAGAAAGAGAAAAGAAAAGAAAAGAATAGGCACGAAAGAAGAGGAGAAGTGGGAAATTTATAAGGTAGAGAGAGCTAAGACAAGATTTATAGTGTCGACGATCGGGGAAGATTAACTCGCAAAGTATTGTTATTTTATTTTCGCCCATGAGATAAAAGCGGAAGTGTATGTTTCAATTAAAAAGTGCTCTTTATATAATTAGTGTGTGGAGAACATATAAAGAGGAGAGTGAAAGAGGTATTTTTCACGGCCATTTGCATAAGCCTACACTACTCACTTTGCTGATCCCCCTTACTTGTTTCGTAAATCATATTGTCTTAAGAAGAGCAGATTAAAGGTATTAAGATGGCTGTCTAGATAGAGTGATCGATAGATAGATAGATTGTTGTGAGCGTGATCAGAAAGCATAGATAGATACAAGAGTTAGCGACAGATCTGAGACTTCACGCATAGATTACTGCATACGTTACGAGAGCCCTTAGAAGAGTCAGGAGAGGAGAGAGGAGGAGAGCCCAGCAGAGACTGCAGTATGAGAGGAGAGACTGAACAGCTTAGCAGGTACTCTCGACACTCGCTTAGATTCTTGCACTCTTATGCATAGCTCTCTCTGTAATCCTATAATAGCCTTTTTAGAGCGCTGTATCGTCAGCCATAGAGAGTAGTGATATGTAGTGAGTACGACTATTTCGCAGAGCTATCCGAGTAGCAGAGAGAGAATGACAGGATAACACATCACAGAGAGATGAGAGGAGTAGAACGCTAGAGAGAGGAGGAGAGGAGAGAGAGAGAAGTCCTCGACTCATCGAGATCAACTTTTAATCGAGAGACGAAACTCCTTAATCGTATAAAAAGATATAATATCACATATATCATCTAATCTCTACTCCATATTAGTGGAAATCTATATAAGTGAATCTAGTAGGGTGATTATTTGTTAAGTATCGTGATTACTAGGAAATAGATAGAAATTAGGTATAATAATAGTATTTGCTCGAATCTGAAGTCGGAGCCGGAAGTCGGAGTCGAAGCTGCGTTGAAAAGTCTTCTTCGTACCGGAATCAGTGTAGGGATTAAAGTCATTTAAAGGTTCGTAAAGAGTTGAAATTGGAATCTCTTTGGAATCTCTCTCATATAAAATTTTCAAAAGTTGGAATCAAAACAGGAACGAGATTAGGAATCGAAATAAGATTATTTTATAACCGACTCCGCAAAGTCAGTTTCTCCTGACATTATCTCGTATCCACACTTAATTGCCAATTTGGTTTTTAACAAGCCTGAAATGAGGAAACACCTTTTTAATTAACGGGAAACGGAAGTTCTGTGCAGTTTTAAAATACTTGAAAATTTTTCATCAATGTTTTTTGCACGGAAACCTTTCAATAAAGCATCACATTTCAATATGATTAAGAGCAAGGCAGCTGCCAATAATGATGCAAGACCTGAAATATAATGATAATGAACAGTAAAGGAGAATAAATCTGAAAGTCATAAAATAAAACTTATAAATCAATTCTAACTATGATTCTTTCGACCTCAAATGATTTTTGAGACTTTTGAAGAAAAGTTAAATCTTAAATATCTATTATGACCATAATTTCTCGAAGCTTATTCTATAATAATAAACGCTTCAAAAATTATTGATAACTCAAATTTATAAACTACTTATTTAATAGACCTAAAATGTATTCAGTATAAGAACTCTATAATAAATTAATAGCTGTCTCGACCATGGTAACATATTATAAGTATAACTTCCAATAATAAATATAGTATACTATTCTACTTCATGATTATAGCTTATTTAACTTGTGTAACAGTAATAGTCTATGCAATATATGTATTGTATACTTATTATCCATCATAAATGATAGTAGTTGAAAACTAACCTAAGTTAATATAACTCATATAATACACTTAACTCATGTACTAGATTTTATTTCATACCTAAAGCTATTGAACACACCTTACTAATACATTCTCTTTTCATTTGTGATTTATATATATTATATATATATATAATATATAATAACATATTTACTCTAAAATAATAAAATAATATTTCGTATAATATTAGTTTGCACTTAATTCTTTATCTACTTATTTATATTATTTATAATAAAAATATATAATATTCGCAGATATATATATATTTCTACTCGTATGAATGATTATCTCTATACTTTTATATTTTGTGTTATTATAAATATGTGAGTATATTAACTAATATTATAATATTATATTATATATTACACCTTATATTATATTATTATAATAGGAATGCAATAATATATAGTATAATAATATAATATAATATAATATATAATATATATTTATTATTTATAATAATATATATATATGATTATATATAATATATATATATATATACATATTATATATATATATAATGTAACTACTATATATAACAAATATATATATATTTTGTTATGTCACCTATATAGTCAATTTACTAATAATTTAATTAATTATAGTATATAAATTATTGCTTATATAATTTTATATAATATATTAGTTTATCTTTAATAATAATAGTAATATTAAATAATATGAAAACTCATCAATAGATTTTACAAAAGTTTTTATAGTATTTATTATAATATATATATTATTAGTATATAATTTATTTTAGCTACGCCGATGTGCGTATGTTTTCCTCACAATTCCCAATTCACATAACTTAATCTTTCGTCTGTGTGTCTGGTCAGGACGTAGAACTATATTATATATCTATATAAATATAATATATATATTTAATATTATTATATATATTATATATATATATATATATATATATATATATATATATAATATATATATTAAATTAATATATATATATTATAATATATATAATTAATATATTATATATATTATATATATATATATTATATATAATATATATAATATATATATAATATATATATATATAATTAATAATTAATATATCTATAAGATTATATTTATATATAATAATGTATTATTTAATTAATAATATTAAATTAATATATTAATAATATATATATATTAATTATATAATACTATATATATACTAATATATTTATATATAATATATATATATATATTATATATATATATTATAATTATATATATTATATAATATATATATATTAATATATATGATTAATAATATAATATTATAACTTATATTATAATTATATAATTAATATATATCTAATATATATATATATATATATAATATATAGATATATTAATATATTATATATTTATATTAATATATATATAATATATATATAATATATATATATAAATATTATAATATATTATAATATAAATATAATATTATATATATATGTATAATATTAGGGTATTTTAATTAATATATATAGAATTATTTGAATATAGGGAAAATAGATAACCCTCGATAAGTTTATTTGAGTCATCGTGTGTAGTTATCGAGTTCATTTGTATTGTATCGTGCTCACTCGAGATAGCGTAATCAGGTTAAAATGGCCGATACTTAGCAGACATTGGGAGCTCGTCTCGAGTGTATTTGGGTAAGGAAAGATAATATGATGAACATTCATATAGAGATTAAATACATGATAAAGTCCAAGTTCGATATAGATAGTAAGTTTTGACTTTATGCTGTTGTTTTTTTTTCCTCGATTTAATTTTTAACTTAGATTTTTAGCGTTTCTCCAACTTGGTTTTTAGCGTAAATTTTACCTATTTGGACAGCCATTATAATTTATACGAGATTATCTACTTTTTTAGTTGATCAATAGTTTTTTTTTTGTAACGCATTTTGATACCTCATTCTTGTGCGTGAGTGTTTTTATACTCTCTGGATTATTCATATTTTTGTATCATTTTACACTTGCATTGTAAATATAAGGGCGTATAATAAATTGATGTTTTTCTTAATCGGATTTCATTAATAATATAATTAATTTTTTAAAAGAGAGTTTTTAAAGTATTGTGTAAACTAATAGCTATCACAATTTTTTTCCATAAATATTGCTCACATCATACAGTTCTGCCTTCACTTTCATATAGATGTTTTTGTTCATAATTTATATTTAATTTTTATTTATTCTTTTTTTTTTTGATTGCAAGTCGGTGCGTGTTATGAATAGCAGATTTCCTTTACATAAAAGCTTCAGTTTAGGCTTTTTAATCTTTTGATTTGACTTTATTATAAAACTATCATGTCATTTTTTGGCAACTTTTCTAAAATTCTGCATAATCCATTTTGGAAATACTCATATAAACACCACACATAACCTATACGATATATATATATATATTATATATAATATATATATATATTATATATAGTAAATATTATATATATATATAGGTGAAATATATATATATATACAGCAAAGGCTATATAAATATATTATATATATATTATATTACTTATATTATATCTATATTAATTATAATACTTAATACTAAACTATCTCAAATTCAATACAAACACAGCAATCACTCGACTTATAAAATACATATACTGAACTATAAAAGGTATAAAATAATCACACTAACCACTACATAAACAGCACAATACCCATCAAGATTAATATATATAAAACTAGTATCACCTAATTTTATGTACTACTTGTTCTTAGGCACCAAGAATTGGATAAAAGAATTTCTCTTCATAAAAATAGTTTAAAATATATTATTCTATAATAATACTTATTATTTTATATAATTTACATACCGAGTTAGAAGAGGTGGAGTTGTTAGCCTTTTGTAAAATAAAACTTTACCTATTAACCACGTCTCGGAATGCTCGTTTAAAGTACTCTCACTAAACTTCAATGTTTTATGTGGTCTATTTAAATTTATGCTCTGTATTCTTTACTATTACTCCTTACCATATTTGACTATTGCTTTTACATGCTTACTGTGTTCTCTTACTAAAAGTAACTTAAGTAAATATTTCAATGACCTTTTATTTTGTATATTTGATATTTTACTTACTACTTCTCAACGAGACTTGTATTTATAATATATCTTTTCAAATTTAGTCGATACCTTTGAAGGTCGCTTCGATTTTCTATTTTTGGTGAGGATGTTAAATTGTACATCAAACGTGGATGTTGGGTTCGTTGGGTTGCCTGTTTTCGTTCGTATTTCTGATTTTTAGTGTTGGGGAGGGTTGTTGAATGCAGAATCATTTTTCTTAGCATTCTCCGTCAGCAAACGATTGGGGGTCGGAGGCAACTGATTAAATACTAACAACACATTCTGGATCGTCCCACCAATTCTTGAACACTTGACCTATGTTTACCACTAGTCCTTCTCTCTTAATATACACCACTTTCGCTCCTATCGTAAATTGACACAACACTTATATCACTGTATTTTTAATACTTTCTCTCCAACATCTCCATCTTGCTAAGCGGTTTTTCTGGCACTTTTGATTCGGGCCGATTGGGGCATTGCGTTGCTTTCTACGCTAACTATAATTTGAAGTGACTGCTTTGACTCTTAAGACGCGCTTCAGATTCTGCCGATCAAGTTGGGAATGTAATTGTTAAGTGGGGATGAAGTCGTGTCATCTTTGAAAACTTGACAAACTTTTTTCTCCTCAATACTTCATGGTTCAGATCGTGTTGTTCTTCCCTGTCCATTCAAGGCTTGAGAAACAATACTTATCGGGTGTGGAAAAATGTCTCGTTCTACTATCACTCTTGCCAATTTTTATCTCAGTCTAGATTCGTTGCAGGGATAAATCTTCGACGAGGCAAAAGCGGACTTTCGCTTAAAGAGGTGACCTGACCTCCTTGCTTTTATTTTCACTGATAATCATATTTGACCACTTGTCAAAAAACATCTCTAACCACTTCTGGTTATCATCCATTTTCCTGTTCTTAATAACGCTGGAATGATTCTGTTGTTTAATACTCCAGCTGAAAGGCCAATCACTTTTTTGGCCCTTCTATTTTCCTCTAATTCAACCTGGACGATTCTGGTATTCCTCTTTCTCCTCTTCTCTCTGCAGGTGTCCATGTATAATCCTGTCATTCATATGATTGCGTGCATGACCTCCAAACATCTATGAACGTTACTAAGACTAGTGACCCGGGTGTCTGATAGAGTTATTCTCTGTGTATTGAAGGAGTGTGCTTCCGTGCTACACCCTCGTTCCAACTATATTCTATATGCTTCAATACTAGCACTTTTTTCCCTCAGTGTGGAAGCGCGCATATGTCCAACCTATTTTCCAAAAAAGGAAGCCGGCTCTGATCATTCGAACTATCGCCATATAGCTCTCACTTGTATTCTTTCTAAGATCTTTGAAACCTTCTCACTCACTGACTCTCTATAGAATCATCTGGGAATCTCTTTCTTCTATTTCGATTGACCAGTCACAGCTTAAATCGTCGGGCTCGAGATCTACTGGCCGTGTTACTTTGCTAAATTTAACCTGCGATTATGGTTTTTCCGCCTTAGAACACTACGGGAAGATTGTGTGGTGGCCGACTTGACTGATTAATCCAAAAGCATTTTGACCGGGTTATGATCGGGCATCGCGGCTCACTAGCTCCTCCAAGCTTTCCAAGCTCCTCATATGGGTTTCCTTCTTCTCTTTTAGACTGTACTTTGATGTCTAGCTGGTATACTTCTCAACTCGCTCAACTTTGTCGCGATTTGTTTTTAGGTTGATGGGGCGCTTCTTTTTCTGTCCATAGTGGTGTTCCACAGGGTTCAGTGTAATTTTCTCCTATTTATTCCTGCTTTATCCAAATACAAATGCATCGTTCTTCTACCTGCACTCACTTCAAGACTCTATACCCTTTTATTGTCGATGACTTATCTACTCTTCTATGTTATTCTTGCATCTACAGTATGACAAATTAACTGCTTCCCACACACCATCTTCTTACTTCTGCGAATTTATGCATCCTACGTATTATATTAATGCGTTCTCCAGATTGCGTATCTCACAGCTGAGTTGCTGGATAGAACTCTATATAGGGAATTGGGTAGTCTCGAAGCTTGTGATAGGTTTATAAATTCTTTGTTAAATACCAACTTCTACAAGAGTCTGCAATATTGCTGGAATCGTCTCGTGAGGAGACACATTAATTTGCTATATCGAAATCTCTATCTTTATCCGACGGTTCAATCTCAGTCTGGCTCTGTGTCGACTCAATATAAGATATGCGCATAATATAGTTGCCTTATAAAATCAATAAAAATGTCCATGAAAACATAGTGAGATAGCAGATCGGCGCTCTCCGACCATCTCTTATTGAAGGACCGGTGAAGCGGATAGAGCAGGGGATCCCTTGTTGTAAGCGCACACGCAGAATTTTGGTTCGTTCGGTCCTCTTCTTGGTGGAAATATACTGTACTGCACATCACCAACCTATAATAGGGAGGTCGCACGAGATCTATACTCGTCTGCCGGCTTGTATCGCAGTGAGGTGTCATGGGTGTGTATGGGCTGGGACTCTTTGTCTCGTTCAGATTGCACGAGAGCGGGCTCTCTCTCACTCTTACGCGATCAGAGGTTCTCGCAAGCTCCATATATAGAAGAAATGAGGAGACACTTACTAAATGAATTAGTGGTTATTTGAACACTAATAAATTCGTGTATGACGTGTGTGGTACTGGTGTATATAGATAGTGGACGGGAGGAGGAGCGCGCTATGTCTGCGGACCGTGCTTAACATATATCCTCACGCATATTCTATAAAGAGTAGGTGGGTAATGGGAATGGCAATATATACATGGAGGCACAGGTCTGAGGTCCAGGACTCGGACGCGTTGCGTTCAACACGGTTCTATGACGCTGCGCACACGGCGTACGGATATTTGATGTACAGTAAGTTCCGATAGAGTATTAGGTGTAGTGTCATTAGTATAGAACTATGTGGTGTGGCAATGCGGTGAATACATCTTTCTTTCCTGCCACTCGTGTTCTGTCGGAATCGTCTCTGGCATGCGCATACTGTGGTGGTGGTACTATAAGCGAATTGTGAGTTCTTCTTCTTCAGATTATCGACATCGGGGATTGAGATGTCTGCGTCTTCGTGTCTGTCTACTTTGCGTAATGCTCACGATATAGTGTGAGGGAGGTGAGAGAGATTTTCTCTCCGCACGACGTTAACACCACGGCTCAGACATATAGATTAGAAGTATATAGCGATAGTAGCGGAGCGGCGACGTTACTTAAGATACGTATATAAATAATAAGGTCCTCATAATATATATAAGAGAGTACGCGCTCATAACATACCTCCAACAAGATTGTGGGCTGAGCAACACGTGAACCCCTTCTAGAATGCTTAAAATTAGCTAACCGAGGAGCCTTGCTCGCTTGACAAAAAAAGACCAAAAAAAAAAGAGACAGAAAATGGGAAAGCACTGCCTGCTTACGACTCCTGAACCACACTGGCAACACGAGCAACTCCACGATATGTTGACACCGACTGGTGAGCTCTTATCAACGACCAAACTAAAAACCTAACTCCGCACGAAAATAGAGAACTATATGGCTAAGTATCGCTCTACAAGAACACTTCTGACTACAGATACATCACTCATAACAAATAGCATCACGAACCTAACAGTGCATTAATTAGAATCAATACATTCAATCTCACAAATACAAACAAAATAGCGCAATAACACCAACACAAACCACAGACGACAAACTACTAACATCATAGTAAAATAAACGACACACACTGAAGGACGACGACAAGTGCATACCAACGGAAAGAACCAACGAAATACGAATTACACAAATCAATTGACATGATAACACATGATCGGAAAAACACATGAGGAAGACCAACATCGCTACGCCTGTATAAAGAAAACACGTAGAAAGAGTGCCCCATTACCAGAACGCAAGAACAGCCTGTTAACTACAGTGACGGTCAGACGAACAGATCAAAACATGGGCAAGGCGCATATTTACATTATTAATCATCACACGTAGCTCTACACGCACATGGCACACTATCAATAATCACAATCAGTCAGCCGTCCATTCATCAGTCGAGAGAGAGAGATAATTTATACGTGTAATGGTTACGCTGGTGGAGGCAATGAATAAATCACCATCAGACAAAAACACCCGTCCACCACCAAGTTTTGCAATGTCTTCTAACACAGCTTTGCATCGACATCTCCTTTGGTGCCAAGACCTATGACAGAGATGGTGCAACCTGCCATAGTCATTTCTGCAAGCTGATCAGAGAAGCTTTAAAAGCTGACTCAGCAAATAGAAGTAACCAATCAAAATACACAGAATATCGAAAAAAGAATTTGAGAGTGGTCTCCTCCCTCCTCCTCCTCCTCCTCCTCCTTATTCGCCTCCTCCTCTTCTGGGTTCCTCCGATCATCTTCCTACCTCTGTATCTTGTTCTAACTCTTCAAGTCTTCCTCAGGAAAGGGCTGTACAGAGAATTGTGTCATTTAGTTTAAGGATCCCTTAGAGACGGATAAATAAAGTAATTTTGATTATTATCTTAAAAGTGTTAATAGCATTTAATATTTGAATCTACCGTGGCTCAATCGTTAGAGCGACAGAGTCGCATGGAAAGGGCCCGGGTTCGATCCCTAGTCCGGATCCTAGGTTGAAATTACCTAGAGAAGTTCCCCTCCTAGAATAGGGCTATGCCCGTGAGTGTGTGAACTTTTACTTTAAAAAAAAAAATCATTGATTGTAATTGTTATAGGCGCCAAATTGGGGACCGTTTTAAGAACTCAGTTGAGAACCATAACTTGAGAACCAGATAGAGTTCAGGAATGTAGACCCTAATGACGGACAACCGACGGGGAAGGATCAGCGAGTGGTCAGGCGTCCCGGTCGGGATAGTGGATGCTCCGTGAAAGATAGTTTAATGATACTGAACTCTTGGTGAGATGAGCTGGGCGGCGCTTCTTTCCCCGAAGGAAGTTGGTTTGCAGGGAAAAAACTCTTTATTCTGCCGGAAAGTGATTAAAGGAACAATTCGTATAGTTTATAGTGTTTGTCATTATGTTAAGCTATTTTTAATTAGTGTAAGTTTGGGTGACCTTGCCGGTAAGATTATTTTTAGTGAATATTTTGAACTGTTTTGAGTAAATGTCTATTGCTTTATACTTTGAATTGTTTGAGTAAATGTCTATTGTATTATATTTCGAATTATTTTAAGTAAATGTTTATTGCTTTGATAAGTATTTTGTTGTAATAATAAAGTATATCTAGAAAACCAACAGCAGTTTTTTAACCTCTTACGAAAGAGAATCTAAGTATAACTATCCGATAACAATATACATATATAACCCTTTATATATATATATATATATAATAACAACAACAACAACCTTATAATATATATATATATAATAGCATATATATATATATATATATATATATATACTTTCTCTTTACTATATTCTCTTATATATATATATATATATATATACTTGAGTTGCTCCCAAGTTGCAAACAGCTGCTTGAACCTATCCTTTATTAGAGCAAATACAAAGTAACTTTAAATATTATTTTTAAAAACGTCACTTATTAAGTGCTATAATGCACAGAAAAGCTTTTCGTTCTTAGTTTTAAAATAGCTATTTCTTTTTCGCCTGAATTTGTCCTAATAAGGTTTTCAAGCGGCTGTTTGCCCCACAACCTCATTTGAGGTCTGAATTGTCAACAGCGGCTTTTTAAAGTGTCTGCACTTAATAATAACCTTACATAAATATAACATATATAATAATATATATATATACTTATATATACTTATATACTTATATATATATATATATATATATAAATATATATAATAACAACTAACATATACACTTATCTTTGCTATATAACCAATATAACATAACACTGCCATATGTAGTAACCAGATATATATGTATAATAATATATATAATATATATATAACTATGGATATATAATATAATATATATATATATATATATATATATATATATATATATATATATATATATATATATATATATATAATATATATATATATATATATATATAATATATACTCTTATAATAACGACTAATTAACCAATATACTATATATATACGCGCTATATGTATGTCGATTCCTATGGATACGCGGGCCAATGATTGTTTTCGTGCTTTTTATAGGCTTCACGAGCAACACTATTTTACTTAAGCTAGGCTATGAATAGCGTAAGGCTTTTGATTTTGAGTTCGATTTTTTTTTTGTAAAAAGGCCTTTCTATTACGCCTTATTTTGCTTCGCTAATTTTTTTAAAGGAAAATGCTTTCAGACGTGTGAATTTATTAATTTAAATATTCATTACAATAATAATAATAATAATAATAATAATAACATAATAATAATAATAATAATAATAATAATAATAATAATAATAATAATATGTAATAATAATAACCAATAATAATAATATGTAATAATAATAATAATGTAATAGCGTAAATGTAAGAAGTGTCTGGCGAGCATCATGTCTCTCGAGAACGGCAGCACCTACACAGTAAAACAAAATATATATTTGGAATCTGCGGAAAACTTTAAACAGCGGTTTTTAATTTTTTGTAATTATTCGTCAGAAATATTTAAAAAAATATTTTTCCCATTTAGGGGGCTCAAGACCGACAGGGGACAGAGGGGGACGAAGTCCCCGTCGTGTATACCGGAAGGCCGAGAGACCCCGACTCCCTACCCATTTTTGCGATTTACCCTTTGTTTTTTTTTTTTTTTAAAAAAAAAGAATAATTTTACTTCCTTTACACTTTGGTATTAGTTAAATGGCAGGAAAATAAACAGGAAAATAAACTTTTTTTTTTTTTTTATTTTTTTATACCGATTAATAAATGCAGAAAAAAAAAAAAAACCCATTCTTAAAATATAAATGCAAAAAAAAAAAAAAAAAGAAAAACTATTCTGGGATTTTCTGCTGATTCAAATCAGCACCCTAGTAGGTTAACGCCTGCTTTCTCGGTTACATGATGTCGGCTTCAGATCACTCAATCTTCATTTGTAGATACGTAGCCAATATCTGGATTACTCGTTGTATATGTATAATATATGTAACATAATAGCTAACTTTGCAACAACTGCTCGCAATAACCGCGCCCAGCAGCGCTGTAGCCAGCCTTAATATATATAGCAATAACAATATATATATATAATAACATAATAATATATGTATATATATATATATATAACAATAATATATATATATATATACTACACTCTTACATATATATATATGTATATATATATATATGGACATTATAAGATGTTGACTCCCGTTTATGCAGGAAGCTGGCGATAAGAAAAAAACAACAAATTCGAGCCTTTTCTTTATTGCTGTAACTTCTATTATCTATCAGCGAAATTAGCATTTTTAATTTTAAAGAAATTAACAATATTTTTATTATTATTATTATTATTATTATTATTATTATTAATTATTATTATTATTATTATTATTATTATTATTATTATTATTATTATTATTATTTATTCAAGCAGAAAATATTTCGATTATTATAATTTATGACTATTTTTATTTAAAAACTCCGGACCCGCAGGCTTGCAGGTGGGTCTCACTCTGCGGGGGACAGGAGATGATCCTAGAGGAGGCCAGAAGGGCCACGGATCAAACATAAAATATATAAAAGTATCAAATATAAATTTATTATTATTTGTCAAGGTGTTTCTACAAACTTTACGTACATACATTCATCAAATTTAAACTGAAATAAATAGCTTAAGCACGGCCTAAGACACACTATTTTTATAAAGACTATAGGTGAAGCACAAAAAAATATATATCAGTTTCTCTATTAATTTGTTAATATTGAATTAAATTACATTTGAAAATCCAGTATTCACAACTCTATTTAAACTCAAATCATTGAAATTACGTTACATTTTTGATTAATTTTCGTGGAGTCAACCACTTATAAATGGCCTATATATATGTATTATATATATATATATATATATATATATTTATATATATATATATATATAACTTATATATATATATATATAACCACATATATACCTTATATATATAAATATCACCACCACTCATAATATCTATCATAAAGGAACATGATTTTTAAAAAATGATTTTGCTTCGATGAGTTATAAATCTCTAGCAACATTTTGGTACGTTTTATGTTCAAGTACTTTTTGTTGCCTGCTTATTCTAAGGGAGTGCTTATATATATATAATAATAATAATAATATATGTAATATGTAATAATAATGCATGTGTATATGTATGTATATCTTCTTTATCTTTGCTAATAACAACTAATAATATGTAATATGTATGTATACTGTATGTATAATGTATCATATGAAGCGTATCATAATGTAATATCTCATATATATAATAATATATGTATAATCTTTAAAAATACCCATATTAATATATCAATATATATTATATATATGTATAATAATAATAACTATATATATATATATATATATATATATATATATATAATAATAACTATATATAAAATATCATATATATTAATAATAATAATAATAATAATAATATATGCATATATATATATGTATATATATATATGTAATATAGTAATAATATATATATATATGTATATGTATGCATGTATAATATCTATATATATCAAATATAATATGTAATAATAATAATAATAACAATAATAATATGTATAATAATAATAATAATAATAATATGTGTATATGATAATATGTAATATGTAATAATATGTAATAATATAATAATAATATATCTATGAATAGTTTCTTGGATAATAGAACGATAAAGTATGAAGACAGTGCTCAAGATGTTATCAAGTTATGAATATCGACATGTGCTTCAGATATAAAGTCTTTTTCAAAAAGAAATATCGTTCAGCACCTGTACAGCATAATATAATAATAGCATGCTCATATAATAATAACAATATATATATGTAGTAATAATATGTGTATATGTAAATAATAATATAACATAATATATATGTATGAAATAACATTAATAATAATAATATAATATATATAATATATATATATGTAACTATATATGTAATATATGTATAATAATATATATAATATAATGTATATATATTAATATTATGTAATATATAACATAAATAATAATAATAATAATAATATAATAATAGCGTAATATAATCTATATAATAATAATAATAATATATATAATATAATAATAATATATACAATAATAATAATGTAATACATATATATATATATATATAATATAATAATAATAACTGTAATATATGTATAATATCTTATCTTATCACTATATATAACATATACTATGTGTGTATATAGCCATGTATATATACTTTCTGTGTATAATAACATAATATAACTTCCCTACTATATGAAATGGGTGTACTAATTCTTATGTAATAACAGCCATGCAAGTAGCAACAACAACCAATAGTAATAATATACATGTCGTAATATCATATGTATGTAGCAGCATAATAATAAACATATATCATATGCTCATCATATCATAACAATAACAATAATAACAACATATATAATAATATATATATATAATATATATATATAATATATAATAATAACTAATATGTGTATACTCATAATATAATATACATATCTCACTCTTAACATCATAATATGTATATATATTTCTCTGCTACTTCTCTCTTTATATCAGTGACTAAAGCTTACATCATGTAACTCGAGAAAGGCAGCACCTACAGTTCTGATTTGGACCAGCAGAAAATTTTAAGAATAGGTTTTAATTTTTTTAATTTTTTTTATTATAAATTTTAATTTGTAAACATATTTATATATCTTATATAATACATATATAAATATATACTATATGTATATATATATATATATATATATATATATAACTCAAACTATTTTGCTCCTTTGTTTCAGGTACATCATAAATATATATATATCCCATTTATTCTTAATGAAGACGGAGAAAAAGTTCTTGCCTTTCAATTAGTTGCAAATTTCAAATTATCATATCTTAACCCCAAATATATACTTTTTAAATAAGAAAAACGGACTTAAGAGCTAAAATAATGAATAGTTAAAAATAGATAAAACCTATGAAGTCTCCTAGCTAAAGGTGCTCATCAGATCAGACGATAAAAAGACAACCAACCGTCTTTCATCAGGCCCAGAAGTCAACTGGGGGCTTTATTTTTACGTTTAAGTATATTCGGATTTGTCTATTCTTTCTTGAGTCATTTGATGCAAAAATAGTTCTTGTATGCTATTGGGTAATAAGATAGAAAGTTACAGTTCAAAAAATTATTGAACTTGAAAATTAACACTTCTAAAGAATAAACAGTATCCGTATATATATATGATATATATATATATATTATATATATATATATATATATATATATATATATATATATATCCCTATATAATATATATATATATATCTTTCTTTATCTACTTTCTCTATATATATATATATATATATATATATATATATATATATATATATATATATATATATACATTTATATATATAATGTGTGTATATATATATATAAATTATATAATATATATCATATAATATATATAATATATATAACTAACAATAACAACAGTAATAATAATATATCATATATCCACTTTCTTATATATATATATATAATATATATATAATATATATATATGTATATATGTTATTTTTACGTACTTATTATAATTAATTATTAATTATTAACAATTATTCTCATTATTACCATTTTTTTCATGTTATCACTATTATTATTAATTATTATTATTATTATTATTATTATTATTATTATTATTGGTATTATTATTATTATTATTATTACATTATTATTGTGTTTATTATTATTATCTAGCTTATTAGGGTTAAGGATTATTTCGTGATATATTAACTGTTTTGGCTATGATTTCTCTACCCTAAATATAAATTTGAATGAGAAACTGAGCATGCTTCATGGCGTAAATGCGAAACGCATTCCTCATAGAAGCATCGATCTATGTATTTATTTTATGTTAAATTGCTATTTTAATGATAAGTAGTAATAAGTAATAAATACTAATCGACAGAGAGAAAGTATTTTTTTTTGATTTTATAATTTGATTACCACATTATTATTATTATTATTAATTATTATTATTGATGTATTATTATTATTATTGTTATTATTGTTACATTAATCATTATTTTACATTATTATTATTATTATTATTATTATTATTATTATTATTATTATTATTATTATTATTATTATTATTATTATTATTATTATTATTATTATTATTCATTGGTAATTAATAGGTTAGAGTAGGAGGTGTAGTAGTAGTAGTAGTGGTAGTAGTAGTAGTAGTTGTTTAGTGATAGTAGTAGTAGTAGTAGTAGTAGTAGTAAAGAACTACCTCAAAAATAATACTAATAAATATTACTGATTAATGGTAATATAATTAAGAGCATATGAATTTTTTTTTCGCTAAATTTACATGTGACTGCTCATAAAGTGCTGACGCTCTTCAATTTGTTATAAAAGCAAAGAAATGAACGAGAGCTGACACGCGAAATCGGCATTTATTGAGGTCGTTTTTGTACCTAATTTCGAGAGAGTTTTAAATTCAAGCAACCGAAGGAAAAGGATAATAAAACGAAATCTTATAAACGCGTATATACAGTAATACCGTATATATATATATAACCTATGTAACCAACAATATATGTACCTACATATTGACCTAAATACGAATATGTTTCTAAATACCATAGCCATAGAACTTAAAGTAAACTGCTAATATGGGAATAATTTTCTTCTTTCTTCAATAACGTTTAGTTTCATATAACATATAATAATAATAACATGTATATATGCTTGTATATATGTATATGTATTTTATCTTATATAATAACTATATATATATATATCTTATATATATACGTATATATACTCTATAATATATATATATATATATATATATATATATATATATTGTAAACGAATCAATGAGTTCTCTTCGGTGATGAGGTCTAATGAGAAGCTGAGTTGGATTTTCTATATAAAACTTTAATAACACTTTACACATTATAAATTAAAGAACAAACATTAACTAAATTTTTTTAAACTTGCTCCCGTCAAATACACGTATCATAATACAATTAATTTACAATCCTTCAACTCATTAATGAAAACCAGTACTAAATAATAATCGATATATTTCAAAATAATAACCTTAAATAAATATAAACATTAACCAATTCTTTATCTTGTCTTGCAAATATATCAGTGACACAGTGCTTAGTAACCACAGTATAAAAAACGACAAATATACAATAACGATTGGAAACTCCAAATACTACACACTAAACTGTTGCACTTTCCAACTATTTACTAACTCAATTAAATAGATCAATCAAATAAATAGCACAGTTCTCAAGAAACACAATAAACAGTTCTATAAAATAATATATATTATCACCAATTACCAAATAACACTTGGTCATTTCAAACATTAAACCTTAAATTGCTGTATTTTTGAAAATGATTTACTTAACTCAAGCGCCGACACGATCGGCTTAACTTATTACATTAATTTTTACTTATGAATCAACTTTATCACATTAATACTTTTCTTTTAGCAGTTAGTATTGCCTTCCATCTATGGTCCAAGATTGCTCCTCCCGTGGCCCTACGTCTTCCTAAAGAAGAGGACGCCTGACAGTCCGTTCCGTCAGTCACTGGAAACTCCCTTTCACTATAATATGGAACTCAGACCAAAACGTCCGAACGACCACTGTCCCTCCCGTCAGGCGTACGACGTTGGGATAGGCATCCCTGGATCCTTTTCTGATTTCAAACTGACGGTATTGCCGTCCCCATACTGGTGCCTATTACGTCAATATTATCAAAATTAACTTATACAAAATTAGCACTTTAAAGATCAATAAATAAAACAACCTCACTTACCCGTCTCCACGGGATCCTTACTTCCTGATGACTTCTAACGTACTGCTTTATCCTTCTTATCTGTCACTTACATACTTCCATCTTCTTTCTAATTTCTGCGGTATCAAACTACTTAAATTATTTTCAGCCTTACCTTATCTTCCTTTTTACTTGGTTGGTTGTTCTTTCATGCTCCTCCTACTACATATATTATATATATATAATATATATATACTTACTTTATATATATATATATATATATACTATACTACTACTCTATATATACGATATATATATGCTCTCTTAACCTACTATATTATATGTATATACAGCATATAAATATAATAATAATATATACACCAATCTTATATGTAATATACGTCAAAGGCTAATATAATATATATATAACATATATGTATGTAACCAACCTTTTTTATTTAGCTTATAGCTATATATATGTATATATATGTAATAACCATATATATATATACAAATATGTATATATAATACATATATATATATATGTATATATGTAATAATATATATATATATAACTATATAATATATATATATATATAAATATATATGTTATATATATGAAATATGTATATAATAATAATAATAATATATATAACCTTATGTAACATATATATATAACAATAATATATATGTATATATGTAATAATAATATAATAATAATAATAATATATAATAATATATTTTTAACAATAATATAATAATATTTAATAATAATATGTAATAATATATGTAATAATATGTATAATAATTTTGATCGCTTAAATAATATATATATAGCATATGTATATATATATATATATATATATATATATGTATATATATATATGTAATAATAACCAGCACTATCGATATCGTATCCGCCCGCAGCTATCCCCAAGACTGAGGGTAAAGTTAGCGTAGCATGCTGGAACAACAGTAGTAGAAGAATATGACCCAATTCGAAGAAAGCAAACCCCTACCGCCCCCTTTATACCTTTTAGTGAGAACTCGTCACAGTCAGAAAATCACCATAGAGCTTCACGGGACCACGGACCCTCACTCTGGTATCTCGTCAATGTAGTGTTCATCCTTTGGCTCAGGTTGGCCACAACCATCTCCCTTCACAAAACCTCGCCATTCACTCCTATTATGCGCATTTCCTTTCGTCTCTGACAAACACACGTTTCTCTTCTCCAGGAATTCCTTTACGGACTGACTCAATCCACTCTTTTTTCGGTCTCTCAACCGGTCGGTTCCCAGCACACTCACCACTATACATCCGCTTAACCAACCGACTATCATTAATCCTTTCTACATGGCCAAACAATCTCAAAGTATACTTTCATTTATTATTTATTCTCTCATTTACCACTTTCTTCACACCATACAACTCTCTAATACGTTCATTTCTCATTTTATCAATTCTTCTCACACCTAACACGCTCCTAAGATTGTACCTGAACACAGTGTACTTTAGATATATTTAAGACATGGTCTGCGCTACTATGCATTGGCTTACTTGAAGATTGGTAACATGCCTCTGTAATAATAATAATAATAATAATATGTATACGTAATAATAATAACTTAATAATATGTATATAATAATAATATACATATATATATATATATATATGTAACATATATATATATAAATACGAACGTATATATCAAATAATATAATATCTAATATATAAATAATATATATATATAGTAATGTGTATATGTATATATGTATATATAATAAATATATATATATACCATATATACATATACATATAATAATGTATATATATGTAACCAATACATGTAGCAGCTGTGTAGCTAACTGTGCAACAACAACAAACTTAACAACACCTATATGTATATATATTATAATCATTCATTTCACCACGCAAACCTCAATCCCGAAAGGATCGGAAATTGGTCAGGAGAAAATCTATGTATTGTTTTTTGACCAAGTGGTATCTATTATTTAAGTGCAATTATATTAAGGCCGATAGCGAGCCTGCTTCAGCTCGACGCAGTCGAAGTGCTTGCCACCGCGGGCGTGGTTCGCATCCTAATACGCGGCCTTTCAATGCGAGAAGCATGAGAAAACGTGATTTTTATGTATGTGAATAGAATGCTTTGTTGTATGTGCTGGCTGTGTTTTTAGTGATATGTGCGGTTGAGATTAGTGTAATACACCATGCCGTAAACTGCAATATGTAAATATTACAGAAAATCTCTACCGACGACAATTTTTGTGTCCGTTCACGTAGCCGAGACGCAGAGGAAATTTACGAACCCATGACTGAAAGGGAATCCTCGCTCTGAATTCGAGCCAAAAAAACTCGCCTTAACCCACTGAGAGTCAAACGTGAATATATATATATATACTCTATATATATATATATATAACATAATATGTATAACTTACTTTAGCCACAAGTACTTCATATACATATATATACTATATATATATATATATATATATATACTCATATATATATATATATATATATATATATATATATATATATATATATATATATATATATAAAGACTAAAACCATTAAACTTTTTTCAAAGATCAGCATTTCGGGTCAAGATGCTGGGCCCTCATTCAGGTCCGTGAAGATGTGTAAGAATGTAAATTTATATTTATTCGCAACGCCAAAGAAACAGTCCTGGTTAAATCATCTAGTGATGAAGCCCCCGGAGTCCGGTTAAATTCTTTTTCAATATCTCATGACCATTCTTTCACGAATTGTAGAATCATCTTATTGTATCTTCTAAAATCAAACTTGGCATTACCTCAATTAATAAAATGATTTAAATTGAAAATATAAATAAATGTACACCATTTTGGGTGTGTTTTCTTATAGAGTATTTATTTGTGCTGTGAAATCCTAAATAGCAACTCCTTCCATGTTTTCTCCACCTAAAAACCTAGGTAAAAGATATATCTACTAGGAATTTAATAAACACGGAAAAAAACCCAGGGTTGCCATTCTTAATAAATGCTGCTCTTTTTATTTAAATAAAGAACTCTTTATGCTGTAAGTAAAATGAATGAACTTATGGAGGACTAAACGAGAAAAATTCAAAGGGATTTCTAAAAAATATCACAACTTTAATTTAACAGAAAATTAAACGTAAGATTAAAAAAATTATAAGAATTTAATAAAATCTTTCTCCTCATTGCAATTGTTTCTTCACTAAATGTATATATAGATAAACAAAAATACAAAAAAATAACATCCCGTGTCGGCCAATTATTAGTGTTACTAACTCCACTACTTTCACACTTTCGAAGTGGTTGTTTCTTATCTGTATTCGTTGATAGGAAAACTTTCCAATTCAAATATTAATAATTCTTTAGAAATTTAAAGCAAAGTAACAAATTTAAATGTGTTTGAAAAGAAAATTGTTAGTTTTTACGTTGTCTTCCTGTTCACCAACTTACCTAATAAATTATTTAGAAACACCGAAGTTTGTAAACATATCAGTTAAAATATTTTTTACCTTTTACAACTTTGAAACGACATATATTTTTTTCTTTTAATAACAACTTTTATCGTCTAATTTCGGAACTTTCTCCACGTTCTCCTAGCATCTCTATTTTGCCAGTATTAGAAAATATTTTAATCGAGTGAATTGAAACTAATCAACTTTTCTGAGGAGCTCAAAAAAGTTGAATTTCCCTTCCGTTCCTATTGTGGGTTCCTCCAAGGTCATTTAATATAAGGCACAAACTGGTTTAGATTTCTCGAGGCTACTTTTGCGATATTGGATGAGGGTGTAGATATCGAAAATATAAAAAAAAAAATATAAAAGTCATATGAACTCGATAAAATTTACATATGAAGCAAAAATAAATAGTAGTCTTCAAATTTTAAATTTACACAATAAGTGAACTAACTGAAATTTTGATTTCGGAAACCGAACCAGTAATTTTTTTTCAGTTGACGCCACCGCTTACGGGAAGAGCCCTATACAAGGAGGGTATACACTCGATTTAAAGTAAGAGTTGGAGAAAGCTAAGCCCAAGGGAGAATAACACACATTCTTCCACCCGACCAGTTATGAACCTGGTCTTTCGCTTTGATTATATTCATTCTTTCTCAAGTCATACAATATCTATTAAAAAAACTCCGTCATGTCGAGCACATTCCTCCGCATTTACAGCTTGTTCTTGTCATTATATATATATATATATATATATATATATATATATATATATATATATATATATATATATATATATATATATATATATATATATATATATATATTATAAATTTTCAAATCACTCATCCATCTCCCATTGGGGGTGAGGTGCGTAGCATACACAAGAACAAAAGTAGAAGACGAAAGTCAAAAAGAAAACTTCCTAAACTGTCCCCTTCATACCCCCAAGTGAGCACTCGACGCATTTATAAAAATCCACTCTGAGGTTTCACGAGACTGCGACGAACCTCAATGTTAGGGTATCTCGTCAATGTAGGGTTCGAAGTAAAGCCTACAAACCATACAATGTCCAACATCACAAAACCCCATCACTTCACTCCTGTTATACATTTTTCTTCTCTCCTCTGCCAAACTCACATTCTTCTCCTCCAGGCATTCTTTGTACAGACTCATTCCATCTTTTTTTTCATTCTCCAGCCGGTCGTGATTCTCAGCACACTCACTCACTGTACATCCGCTTAACCAAACGATTATCATCATCCATCCTTTCCACACTACCAAACCATCTCTGATGTACCTTCATTTATTCTCTCATTCGCTTCTTTTTTCACACCATACAGCTCCGTAATGCATTCATTCCTCATTTTATTAATTCTTCGCACACCTAATCCGCCCCCTAAGATCCATCTGAGCATGTTGTACTTTAGATTCATACCTCTTATACCATAGTTCCACCAATGCGCTATTTAATATAGGTAAATATCATACCCTCATGCAAACCCTAGCACACTCAAAACTTAGTTCCTTCATACCCACCAAATGATTTAATCGCACCAGGCACCTTACTTCCATTCACAACTTTCCTACTACATTCTACATCATCTGTTCCCATTTCAGCTAACATATTTACTAAATATTTAAACTCAGATACTTGTTCCAGTTGCTCACGATCTGACTCTCTCCTTTCAAACCCCTCCTTTTACACACCCTTCCAAATCAAAATCCACCACACAAAGCCAAATCATCCGCATAATAGCATCTCCATCATTCTGGGCCTTCTCATCTCTCTTCTCCCCAATCAACCACACTTCAATTCTTACATAATCCCATCCATACACAAATTAAATAACCAAGGAGACATAGCACTTCTCTGCCTCACTTTGGTATTAATATTACAATCACTTTCGACTCCAATTTTTCTTCTTTCTTACACACGCTTCACTATCGTCATACATAACTTTTGATTCCATTCAGAAGCTGCTACCAATACTAAATAAATATGACACCTGCCACATAGAGCTTCCTATTAATCCTGTCATACTAATGTTGCAAATCTATAAAACCTAATTACAGTTTATTCTTCTTCTCTCTCATTTTCTCAGTCATTTGTTTCAATGTAAAAATTTGATCCACACATTCTCTATCACTTCTAAATGCATCTTGTTCTTCCCAATCAGTCCTTCAGTCACTCACCTTACTCTTCAACCAAAATACTAGCATATATCTCTTCCCACATTACTCAATAAATATTCTCTAATAGTTCACATAGTTCCCTTTATCCCCTTACCCCTGCGGTAATGAACCATTACTGGGCTCTCCCACCTCTTTAGAACTAATACCCTCCATAAACGCTTTGTTACTTAACTTCCAAATCCATTGAATAACCATCTCGCCTCCATTCTTGATAATTTCACCAATAATTCCATCTATGCCTGCAGATTACCATTCTTCAACTTTCCCTCCCTACCCATTACTTCGTCCTTACTAATACCTCATCCCCAAAACACCTATTTCTTCTTGTACCATCAAACCCACAAACATATTCATTATCACCTCTTCATTTCCGCCAATGTTATGCATATTTTTGAAGTTTTTCTTCCACACTATTCTCATTTCCATTTCATCAGTTACAAAAGCACCATCCCTATTTATTATTTTATGCAGATTCCACTACTCTCATTCTTAACCTTCCAGAAAAGCACTTTTTCCAAACTCTTCATTTCCCCATTTTTCTTCCTACGTAGGCAACTTTTAGTATTCCTTGTTTCTTTATATAGCCTCAAATATCTTCTCTTTTGAGACCTCACCATTTGCTTTTAGAACATTCAACCACGCCTCTTTTTTACTTTTAACCGCTTGCATCACCTCTTCTTTTTACCATTTACTTGTGAGAATTCTTACTTTTTACCTTAGCACATAAACATACTTATATATATATATATATATATATATAAATATAGTAAAGTATATATTTATATATATATATATAAAAATATATATATAGTTAGTAGTATATATATATATATATATATATATATATATATATATATATCTGTATATAAACAAATAAATATATATATATATATATATATATATATATATATATATATATATATATATATATATATATATATATATATATATATATATATATATATATATATATATAAAGAGTATATATATATATAATTATATATATACACATAAACATACATATATATATATATATATATATATATATATATATATAATATGGATAAATTGTATAAAGGCTTCATAAAACATAATGCTTCCTTTACATGAATTTACAATTCATTGTATCTTGTGAGTGATTAAATATTTAATAGATAAATGGGACGCTCAAAAAGTAGATCGAAGAAACACAAAAGAATAATATATAACCTAATTTCAGCGTTGTAGCGAGTTTAAAGGTCAGATATCAAAGAGATTCGTTGAATGACTCTATTGTTAGCGTTGTCATCCTTGCAAGATTTTGCCTATATATATATATATATATATATATAGAGTAGCATATATATATATATATATATATAGTATATATATATATATATATATATATATATATATATATATATAAAAACAGATATATATATATATATATATATATAGTATATAAATATATATATATATATATATATATATATATATATATATAACGTCCATCACATACTTTAAATATATTTTTAAAAGTAACCAAATCAATCAAACTTTCACTTCAATACCATCTCTACCTGCCCAACTCGTATACTTGGCACACCCTTGCAGTTCGGAAGAATGTATTACTTTACACACTTTCTCCCTTCACAGCCAATCACCTTTCCTACCATTCTCATTTATACCTGTTACGCCATCCACTGTCTCGAATATCCATTCTTATATATATATATGATATAACATATATATATATATATATATATATATATATATATATATATAGTAGTATATATATATATATATATATATATATATATATATATATATTTAGATATATAAATATATATATATATATATATATATATATTGAAGGGCGCACGAAAATGTTGAAATAATGATAAATGCGAAAACGGTTAAACACCCAACAAATATTCGAAAGTACAAC
>JABUQX010076918.1:0-2500 GCA_015478945.1 Trachelipus rathkii
ATACATTCATAAACTAAATGATTTAATCTTGATTTCGTCGTAAAACAACGAATTTTCGGTGTTTTGTTAAGGTCAATATAACTTATAGTGATTTAGAATGAATATTATACAAATTGATTTATCGATTTGTATTTGTTGCCGCCTGAATTAAATTCTCCGAGATAATATTTGTATTACTCTTCACCTCGAGTTACTCTCGCACTATCGGTTATCCGATGATACTGTTTCCGTACCGGGATTATTCGGCCGTTTTTATCCTAGATTGGGCTCTAGTTTTTGAGTATACACGGAAGGTGGTGCAGCAAATGGGAATCACATTATAATAACAACGCCATGAAAGCTAACTTTAAAGCAACTCACAAAAACAACACGAAAGATATATATATCAAATTGTTAATTGAGTAAGTACATAAAATGCTATTAGGTCAAAACATTCAATTCAGTACAATGAACAATTAATGCATATTTACAAACCGCTTGCTATATGATTGTCTTCTGTGTGGCAGAATGTGGACAATCACGTTTAAGGCTCCAACAATAGTCTGCCATCATGTGTGTACCCCATCTTCCTTGGTATCTTCCTTCCATCACTGCTATCTTGATGGAACCTCTCCCCTTGGTCCTCACTATAAAATCCTAGATTATCCGGAAACCGATCTAAGTGACTATGTAGAAAGTGAACGTTTATGCTCAATTAGCATTCAAATTTTTTGAAGTCTGAAGCATTTTCTGAACCGAGTTCTACATAGTTTGGCAGATTTAATGTTTGCTAAAATAATTTGTTAAACACGCAAACAAAAACTTTTCCAGCCAGATGCTTCAATATCCTTGTACGACTTTTTTAAATTCCATCATTGATTATTTGGCGAATTTGAGGGCCGTAAAGATTCCCAGCTTTGAGTTTCCCATACTCCCAACCCCTCGGAATAAAATCTGAATATATTTGAAACTTCACTCATCTTTTGGTCCTAGGGCCCTAACAAATTGCTTCATAAGTCCTAGTTTGATGTGGAAGTGGTGGGAAAATATTTTTCCCTTTGTCAACCAGTGGTTCGTTATGATATTTGATGGCACCTACAGTCCTATTTTCCCTAGCAGGCCATACAACTTTTTCCCAATGGTCTTCTTTAGCCCTACCTTTCTCACGCAAACTGCCCAAGGGAGCACCTAACATAAGAAAACGAATTCAAATGAAAAGATGAACAATGCTGGCACATGTTTTCGTGAAAATCCAAGTCCCTCGAAAGAGGAAATTTGAAAGTGAGTCAAGATAAGGCACAATACAGAACGCTTCCAATATTCAGCAGAAGTTTTAGGCAGGGTGATTTGGCTTATGTTGTTGGGATGTAACTTTTCTAGGTCGTTTGCAAGTTCTAGCTAAAGAACCTCAGGCAGTAATTAACATTTTGGCGGCTAAGAGCAGATCAGCATTTTGCATTGGTCTTTGGACAACTTCAAAAATTCTTTGGAATTATGGATCAGAGTTACGTCTGCTTAAGGTAAATATTTTTGTTTGAATAATGTTAGCCCCTGGTTCAACTAAAGCAAAAATATTTTGCTATTACGGAAGAGGTAATAATGGAATTGGGTCTTGTTTGCCGAACAGAATAATAGAAAAGCTGTGTTTCTTGTTTGATTTCTAACCCTTCAACGATTTTTTATCATATTTGTATGGAAAATAGCAATACTATGATATATTTGAGTCCAACGGGTTTCACAAAGTTTTGGCAAGTTGGGAAGTAATTTCCTCTTAGGGTTGGAGTCTCTGAAAAAGTTTGTCTTTTAATGTGGCAATAGTATTTCGAATTTCCGGAATAATGTTTATGTCATTAATAACCAAATTAAGCCGATGGCTTACACAATGAAAATATAATCTTTTTTCATATTATTCCCACAGTTTCTTTTGAACCCTATGTTCTTTCCCTGCCATTGCTGAGACGCCGTCGTACCTCTGACCAACGCATAGACTCGGATTCAAGCCTTCTTTTTCTAAAAACAAATCAATCGTTTTGACAATGGTTTTACCATCCATCCCTTCAAGAACTTCAAACCCCAAAAATTATCGAACAGTCATTTTTTCAAGATTGAAAAACTTTAATGCTATAGATAATTGTTCCTTGCCTGACAAACCCGCAGATTCATCTGCCAATATAGAGTAGATACAAAATTTTTTTTGCATCCGCGACAATCATGTTTTTATATGATAATTCCACACAAATTGATAAGTTCATTTTGAATCATCGGAGACGTTCAGACGGCATTCTTCTGTTCTTGAATATGTTCTTTAATTTCACATCACTATATTCTATTCGCAGCATAATCAGGTCTTCAAATATTCCCTCATACAGTCCTTTTATTAAATGTAAATCATGGGTTCCGCAGAAAATTAGGTCTTTCAAAAATTGCTGTATATTTCTTTATATTTTCTGGCAATTGTTTTTTGATGTGCTGTCTGTAGCTGAATATCCACGGGTACACCTTCTAGGATTGATTTAACAGC
>JABUQX010076918.1:10000-22500 GCA_015478945.1 Trachelipus rathkii
TTTGTCCTAACCACTCTTTACCTTTGCGCTTCGGTATTAAGGGTTTGTCAGAACTATATGTGCCGTGATATGCTACTCTCTAAGTATATTGTATGAGGATATTCAGTTGATTTATCCTGTAGCCTATATTTCTACCTTAGTCAAAAGTTATGCTTGAAGGCGTGTTGGACGTACAACATTTAGTGTCATAAAACATACTGTTTCGCCCTCGACACATCCTTAACTGACCTAAGTCATATATTCTATATTCTGTTTTCCATCACGTTTTTTAATTTACAATATAATATATTAAGTATCTATATATGATATTTTAATTTCTTGGTGATAAGTTCTCTAAATCATATTTGCACTCATTATACATCTTTTTAATGGTATAATTAAGCGTATTAGTTCTCTTCGTTATAACGATACTATAATCATTAAGGATCATAGGTAGAAAATTATCTATTTATCTAAGTTGAAATTATCTAGATTTTAAAATTTTACTATTGTTAAATATTATTGATGTTTGTATGTATAGTATATTATTCATTATTTTTTTCTATTATAAAATAGGGTTATGGCGAAATAATTATGAACTCTCGTATCTTGGGATTGATTCTATGTTTTTATTTACGCACGATTCATATGAGCAGCGAAAGAGTGGTACATGCATTAGTTTCTACATTACTGTTTCGATATAATTTGTTGGTGACACAATATATCTTTTGCGCGCATCAGTTAACTTGGATTCAAGTTTGCAATAATTTCTGTCATCCGTGACAGTGCATTTTTGCCTTTTAAATTTCCACTCATGTATAGCCAATATTATTTATAGACTATTTTTATTATAATCCTATCGTTGTTATCATTTCATTTATCTTTTTATATATAATAGAACGTCAATACACTTGTTTTCATTTGTATAGGAGTAATTGGATCTCAAATCTTAACCTATATGCGTTTATGAGATTAAATGGTCAAATTATTAACTCATATCTGGAGTTAGATATGCATTGATATAAGTAGAGCCACTGTATTATATTTTTTTTTTGCATCCTACCTCAAAATGTGTAGTACTTTAATGTACTTTAATAGAATTATATATATTTATATATATAATCAAATTATTATTAATATTAGTAATAACTTAATCTAATTGTCTGTTATAATAATATAAATAAAACATAACTATATAATAATATATATATATTTATATATATTATATCAATATTAGTATATATTATATCATCATTTACATACAAGTATATATTAGTTATGAGAAGTTATCCTAACCTAAATTAGAACTCTCATAATTATATATTAAAGATTATTTGAGTTCAGTATTAATAATATCTATATTAAGTAATTTATATATTTTTTATTTATATATATATTAATAATTATCTAATTTAATACATAATCTCGAAAACAATAAATATATATTATAATCACACGCAACTTATCGTACAGGTGCAAAGTCACTCGAATTATTGCAGGATCGTCTTTAATAAAATGTGTCGGATATATATAAGCGTAGATATCATTATGACGGATATGTATATATTAAACCTCAATTATCTACTTTAATTAATATATATATTAATTATATATATATTTAAATTTATATATATTATTATTAAATTATATATTTATATATATATATATTATATAATATATATATTATAATTTTATATAAATGTCACTATATAACCAAAAGGTATGAATATGTATTTTAATAATAATGTTTTTATGGTGAAAAACTGACCAATGGATAAATCTTAGATATGGGTTTGTGAAAAATTGTTATCCTTCAATAATAAATATCTGTTGATACATAAGCCATTATTCATTAAATCTACTCTACTTTTAACCTTAAAAATAGGTAGTTATTTTATTATTTTTTTAATTAATGGAGTGTGTGTTATTTTACTATTTAATTTTATATACTTTTTAATAGAGTGTTTTATAATAAAATAGATAAATAAATAAATTTTGATCTTTGAGGTAGTGATTAAATAATTATAATATTAGAGTAATAATTTTGATTTTTGAATAGTCTTTAATCCCTAAAAAATTTAACTATTTTTTCTCAACAAAAAATATTGCACAAATAAACTTCACCATCTACTGAATAATTATATTAATCTACAGAATTATAATGCTAAATTAGCTAATCAGTTATTATCATCACATGAAATATAATATATATATATGAGAAATGGAATATGTAAAAGCAAAGTAAATTCTTACGATATATAATTATCAGCCCTGTCTTTAAAGCTTATCAATTCAAAATCCATCTTTATATTTTATCTCCCAAGCCACACATTTTAATCTTGAAGTTTCCTCTTTGCATATCTGTGGCCTTCACCAACATTCCTTATCCAATGCTATCGACCTAACTTATAATATAAATAAATGCTCTCTATAAATTCATATTGATATCTTATTAAATGTTACTTCCCTGATATTTACTCACATGCATCAAGCAAAATTTTGATAATAAATGTTTTTCTATTTCTTCTCATAAGCAAAAGAATTTTTTCTTTAATTATATTATAATTATTATATTAATATATTTAATTATTATATTTTATTATTATATATTATATATTTTATTATATATATATTTATTAAAATCTTAATATTAATTTTTAATTTATCATAATATATTAATTATATTATATATATATTATTAATTTATATATAATCTTTATCTTCATTTTATCCTCAATATTGGGTGGAGGTGTCATAGCATAACGCCGTAATCTAGAGATAAGTGTAAAAAGTAAACATGACAACAGTCTCATACCTTATATATTTATTTAATTATTATTATTAATTATTATTATTATTATTTAAATATTATTATATCTATCATTATATATATTATTTATATTTATTAATTTAATTTTATAATTATATACATTATATTAATATCATTTTTACTCTATATTATAATATCTACTTCCTAATATATATCATATTATAATATATACTATTATTATTTAAAATAATAATTTTTATAATATTATTAATATATAATATATAATATATATATATATATATAATATAATTAATAAATATATGTTCTTTCTATGTTTGAATCAGTGTATATTTTTCTGATTTTCTAAAGTTCAAAATTTCTAAGTTAGAAAGTTATAGTTAAATGATATATTTTTATAGATAAATATCTTTTAGTTAATAGCAAGCTGTTCTGGATTTGCCATATAAGCTTTGCTCTATAACCTATTAACAATTGTCTTAGTTCTTTGACGTATGGTTTGAGAGAGACGTATCATTTAGAAAATATATTTCCTACATGCACATGATGTTTCAATAAATAAATGATACAATACTTAATTACATCCGCATACATTTCACGATAAAACATTAGAGAGATAGAACCGCAGCCAAATAATATATTTATTTATAATATATATATTAATTATTTATAAATATTTATATTATATATCATATTAATTATTTTATTTAATATTTATATAATATATATAATATATATTATTAATAGATTAGATTTACTATATATATATTAATATATTATATCTATATTATTTCTATTATTATATATTATATTATATTATTATATATATATATATAATATTATTAATATATATAATTATATATTATATAATATTATTATATATATCATATTAGATACATCTTCTATAAATAAATCGTCTCAGTATTCTTTACTTTAGCCACAGGAGCCGCATGAGCCACATGCTCCTTATTCTTTCGGGTGCACCTCTCTCGCTTCCAGGAGTCCCAGCTGCCTCGCCTTTGCGTGCTTTCCTCCGCGTCAGGATGAGGTTATTCAATCTGAAGCACACTGGTGCCCGGGGGGCGTCCGAGAGCAGGGAATACCTCAGACAACAAGTCGTGCTCTATTGTGTCTTTGCGGTCATCTGTGACATTCTATACGCGCAATGCAGGGGGAGGTTTGCTCTTCTCTACTGTTGGAAATCTGTATTCTATATACTCCTTCGAGCCCCGGTGGTGTCTTTGACTCTGCTCCCGAGCGAGGTCTCGATTCTGGCTTCTTCTGACGCGTTCTTTTCTTCCTCCTCTAGGAGCAGTTTTATTTGGAGGGGGGTGTTTAGTAAATTGTTTTTGAGCTAGGTTTCATGCAGGTATGTATGCTGGGTTAAATGCTTGATTGGATATTAGTGTAATACTCATAGTAACTATTTTGGAGGGTGAGGAGGTACTATATGTTTGATATGTGTTGTAATATAGAATTGAGTCTGGGATGAAGAAGGTGAGGGATTTTTATTAATGATACTTTTGTCGGTAGTGTGGGTGGAGAGATTTGGTGACATGAGGTGGGTGATATATGGATTTAACGTGTTTCTGATATAGAATTAGTAGTCCACAACTTTCCACAGTGTGGTGGGAGATGTGGAAGGGAAGTTATAAGTGTTAAATGTTGATTGGGTTAATAGTGGTTTTTGTAGCTAGCCACCTGTGATAATTCTGAGGGCTGTATTATTGAGCTTTGTAAATTTTTTTGTGAGTTCGTTTTTGGAGAAGTTGCTGAGGGAACCATGCTGGGTGAGGTATAGTAGTTAAAGTTGTTCTGTAAGGAGTTGTTTTATAAGTTGATGGTGAGTGTTGTGTTTTCCTGACGCTGAATAGTATTATGTTGAGAAGAGGGTTACGGAGTGATTTAGTGTTTTCCGTATGGGGCTATTGAGGAAGTGTATTTGGTCAATAGTAGGAGGGTAACGATGTGTGTGTCATAGGTTAGTCCTAGTATTTTTGGGGTTTTGTTGTAAGCGGAAGGGGGTCTGGTTTGTTACAGTGTGATTTTATAGGCATGAGCGCGCAGGATTGGTGACAAAGGTGTTCAGCTGGTTATAAATGAGAGAGTTTATAGGAGTGGTATTTAAGGTTGGGCTTGACACGGTGTCAATTACTAGAGTGGTAGAAGTCAGTTGAGCACAGTTATTCTAAAAATAGAGAAATTAGCTTGATATAATTAATTGGTAAGTTTTGTGGTTGGCTTAAGTGGTTTTTCAATAGTTGGAGTGGTTGGGAATATAAAAGATGTGGTCGACTAAGCTCAGTAAGTTCCTCAAAAAGTTTGGTGGATTGGAGTAGTATTTGGTGCTAGGTTATATATCATTATGACCCACAGGTGGTGATATAAAATTCTCTTATATCACTCAATAAATATCGGTGACACGAGTGACGACAGTGTGCTCGGGGCTGTTGAAAGTAACCCGCTGATATACTTTTTGCCGTGTGAAGTGTGGATATCGATATAAGGATGGAGGAGAGGTTTGTTTCTGATATTTTGCCTGTGCTTTGTACATGATATATTATAACAGTGTATAAACTATGAGGGAATATAAGTCTTATACATTTTTTATGGTACTATACTGATAATATTATAATATATGATATATATATCATATATATTTATAGTATATATTTATATATATATATATATATATTATAGTATTTTTCTATAGAGGCTAAGTTACATAATGTGAAAGAAGAGGGATAATACTAAGATACTGCATGCCTAATATATCGCACATATATAATAGTCAATGGGGGAAAAACCCGTAAAATTTATTAAGGCCTTTTTTTTTTTTTGTCAAGTCATTGAAAAATCGAAAATTTATATGCTTTACGGCACCCATACCTAAATGTTTTTTCTCAAATTTGAACCTTCCTAAAATGTTATAAAAATAGAAAGAGCAGAAACCTATTTGTAGTAATGAATCGGTGAAAATTCAAATCTCTTATTAGTAATTTTCTGAAAAAATGCTAGTGTGAAAAATTTTTTTTTTGGGGGTAAAACTGGTAGGTGCGTCTTTCTGAAAATGTATTAATTTTTATTTCTCTCATATGGCGTTCTCGCATGATGTTCATACTATTCAGTATATGAAATTTAAGATAAATATGTTAATATAAACAAGAATTGTAAACAGTATCTAAGAGATAAGGATAAATTTTGTGAGAGAGAAAAAAAACAAGGAGTAAGAACTTAGGACTTCACTAACGTCGCTAGCATCTTTACTTAGAGAGTCGCCACTTCGCTCACTTCGTTGATGGGTATAGTAGGTGCATAGTACTGAAATTTAATTGTAACGCACCCGCACTCATCTTCAATAAAAAACCTACCTGAATACTCTAACACAGAAAACAAAATTACATATTTATAACAGCGGTTAGCTTTACATTATATTTTAAGAATGTTGAAAAAAAAAAAAAAAAAAAAACAATAATACCACACGAAGAGCTTGAGTACAAAAAAAAAATTATTATGTCTATTATAAACGCACCACAATTATGCCTGTATTCAGAGAGAGTCTTTATGAGCAGATACGCTGATTCGCGAAATATGTGAATCAGTGGTATTTCTATGATAAAGGTATCCAGGTAGTTTTCCAGAGAATAGGTGCTAGTACGTATCCTATATGTAGAGTGTGTGGGGCTCTGAGCATTTTCTCTCTAGTTATGTATGGGTAATTATCATAGATATAAATATAAAATACACTACCGGTTATATTAAAAATTTTACCCCATACCTAGGTTTTTAACCTTGATATTGTAATACAAAATAGATAAAGGGAGAAGTTACTGAGTTTTGGAAATTAAGAAACAAAAAATCATGTATCTTATCATTCCTACTGGCAATTTGGCGGAGATTTGTATCATATAGTTACAGTTATTTACGGAGGTCGGCACCAACATTTACACCTCGATGAACCGTACGTGGAGCAACAGAAGGTAAACGTACGCGCAAAGGTTCTCTCTTACAAAGCCACACTTTGGCGTACACGATAACAGGCGTACATACACCGTTCTTTCAATAGAAAAAAAGAGACTGAGACAAGAGTAATCGCGAACACCAACATGATCTGCGACCACGTGACGAAGCCATTCTACTTTCGCAATATGTTCTTTGTGATTTTCTTGGTTCTTCTTCATTTTCCCTTATCTCTGCTACTTTTATGTGTACGTATATGACTGACTGACACTTCTTCCTATGTTAAGTACAACCACTCTGTACGCGAGCAGTATTGTGCCGTACCCTTTCGCCTTATTCTGTTGTATGCGCCACTTAAATATTGTTCCGATTTTTTTCCCTATATCCACTGGGGAACCACTTTTTTTCACCCTTACCCCCTAATCAATCCATATTTTTGAGATTGTTATGCTTATCAGTTATTGCACCAATCTTCATGGATTTATTCATCTTTTCTCTCACCCCCACCTTCCCACTCCACTGGTCTCCGCCATATTTCTCACGTTGCGTGCAGCTCAGTGTGTAGGTGCTAATGCATCTACGTAGCACCGCCCATTACAATTTATCTTCCCTAAACCTTCACGCGTACTACCTGGTCTGTTCTACTGATCCCAAAATCGCTACGCAAGAGTCAAGCTGGCGCCCCGGCGATAGCTATTCTCCGTTCTTTCCCCTCACTTCCCTCCACCTAAACCTACACATATTTTCATGATACATACAATGGAATCAAACACATTTATTTATCTATCATAACCTAGTGGTAACGTGTGCTGGTTAACGAGTACCTGTCCGAGTTTGTGCGTCCATCATATTCTAGTCATTGCCCTACTCCCATTTAATGTCAACGCCATATAGATGATACTCTATATATACACATACTATACCATTACTATTGACACGTTTTTTATAATTGGAAATGAAACCCATTTTTTATACATTTTTATGTACGTTTTTACTATCTACACACATATATATTATAAACAGCTCTGCATATCACATCCACCGCCTCTGCATATTCTGTACTTCATTCCTATTCCTATAGGGTATGCGCCCATTTTGAATAGTTTTGATTATAGATTACTCAGCTATTTGATATCATATAAATTATTTTTTACAATTGCATTTTTTTTTTTTTTTTTTTTTTTTTTTACACATCACAGTAACTTATACAGTACACATTTGATTTTAAACTAGCTATTAATGTCTACTATGATAGTACTTTTCCTTATATGCTATATTTTATATTCGGTACTTATCTACTTATTTTATATTTTATTTACATAGTCAGATATATTATCCTGGTATTCATTAATATTAGTCACTCCTTATCAATAACTCATTATCATATATGAGAGAGAGAGAGATAAGAGATCAGAGAGAGATGAGAGTAGAGAGAGATGAGAAGAGAGAATATATATATGAGAGATAGAGAGAGAGAAGAGAGAGAGAGATGCTATAGATACTAATACAGCGTATTCGTTCAGTCCTCTACATTGACAATAAATTACTTAATCCTTATCTGTCTCCATCATATCCCCAACAAAACACACAATTATTACTTAAAGATAAATAAATGGCTAATATAGAAATCAAAATTATGTATAACAATCGACTAGTGCTTATTATATTTTATATGGTAAATATCTTAAAAATGATACTAAAAGGTATTAATCAATGTCTCCAATTAATATATACTAATAACTAATGTATAAATATATTAGTAATTAATATAATTAATAATAATATATAATAATAGTGAGATACTTATACATAATGCAATACCAAGAGTACTATAATCAATCGATAAGATAATTTAAGCTGCGTAAAAAAAAGTTGAGAATTTTCTCTCGTATTGCGTGATTAGGATTTGCCTTGAAGGTTCATGACATTATATTTCTTAGTTTTCTCTTAAATCTAGCATTCTTTCTGCTGTGTCTCTCAAAGGAATGAAATTTACACTGGTCGCATTTCTGTTCATCCCTGGCTTATTGAGATTTTCTTCACGTACGAGAGTTCGACGAAGCTCCCACTGAAATTCAGGATTTCTTTGTCTAAACATAACGCTGGTCAACCAGATATATATTTGAAGTGGAGAGGGACACATTCTAGCAGCAGCAATTCTTTTTATATAGATAGCGTACGTGATTCAGCGTTAAGGAGCAGCTGTCCCGCGTGCCATCCTCTCCTATCTCAGAGGAGACCATAGGATTCGTCATCTGGTTCGGTTTCGTGTTTTAATGTGTAGTAGTCCATTCTATTCTTGGCTTCCGTTAATTTATGCTTCGGATCTATTAATAATTTGAGTCACTTATTATATTATTTATATGTATTATTTTTATTATAATATTATATATATATTATATAATATTTATACACCTGTCAGCCTCGGTTAGCGCCTCTAAAGGTTTATGGGCTTCAATCCTAATCCAATATAGGTTTAGGATCCTGCCAGTTCAGGTTATGGGTTATAAACGATTTGTTAAGTATACACAGATTTACTATGTATACTTCCAACCAAAAATTTTCATACATGAGTAAGCGGGTCTAAGAGACTAAAAGTTATTATTGAATCGACAATGAGCAGTAAACCTGACTAAACCTAGAATGGATCTACCGTTGTCATATTAGACCTAGACCTAGGAGGATTGAAATATCCCTATATATATAATATATATACTATATATATATTTATATATATATATATTATATATATATATATTATTATAATATATAACACCCTATATCTATCTCACTATTCACTATATATATATATTATAGTATAAATATATATATATATATATATTATTTATATTGAAATTTATTTAGTATATTCTTGTCTATAAATTGATCTCGATACTATCGGTAAAAAAATATCGATATGGAAAAAATAGTGTTATTGCCTATAGGAAGGAATAAACCTTAATTCATTAGTGACTTATAAAAATTTATGGACTAAGCTAGTATTGATTGTTGTGCTTTATATCTTTAATTGTAAAGTGCCCGCGTGTAGGGCCGACCGCGGCTGCCGTCAAGGTACGATTGCTGCTGTAAAAAGGAGATAAGCGATAGCAGAAACACAACAAATTTCCTCATGAAATGCGCCGCGGTCAGTCGGGTGATAATGCCGATTTTTTTTTAATAATAAATACTTAGTTGAGGTCGTTTGGAGAAATATTCGTTAGAAGTTCATTAAACGTCCAAGGCGTAAATAATAGGGAACCACGACCCTAGTCAGTGGGACCCATCGGAGAAAAGGATCCTTGGGCTACACGGGAATGCGTGCCGAAGTGAGCGTGGCGGGCTAAAGTTGCCCCGTTGACACGAAGGTCGCGGCTCACGTATCGAACATGACTGACTTTGTACCGCGAGGCTTGTACTCGAGTGCTGAGATGGAACACTGTGGTGACGCGTGTGAAAAGTTTTTATTCTTCGAGCTAATATGGAGGTTTCCTTCCAGTCCTCGGGCACACTTCTGCCCTAAATCTCAAGCACCTTATAAACCTACCAATAGTGTTCGCAATCTCACTTCACACTCCCTAGGTGAGGGAACACGAAACACACAAACCTTTCATATACTTTGTTGATCCAGATTTTGGCTGTTCATTAGAATAGTTTTACGTTTTTCATAATACGATATAGTTCACATTCGTTTTGTACCCTCTAGAGATACTTCAGATGTCATCCACCCAGATACATTATATAGAGATGAAAATAAATATTATTTCCTTATTATTATTATTATTATTTATATTAATTATTTTTTATTTCTCAATTCATTTCACTATTTATTACTCTTATTATTTATTAATTATATATTATTATTCAATATATATTATATTATTATTCTTATTTGTTGTTATTTGGGCCGATGTCTCGAACAGCTGGGCCCTCTGCGCTTGCTAGTGAGTGCTCTAACCTCTGAGCTAGGAGCAGTATAATATAATGAATAATAATAATAATAAATATCATAAAATCATAAATAATTGACAATATTCTAATGATCAATAATCTTTATTAACAAAAAAAATATATAATAATATATCCTCCAGTTACTAATAATAATAATAATAATAATAATAATAATAATAATAATAATAATAATAATAATAATAATAATAGATAATAATAATAATAATAATAATAAAATATAATAATGATAAAAAATGAATGCAGCATGTATGTAAGTGTGGATAATTTTCCGTTAATAATAATAATAATAATAATAATAATAATAATAATAATAATAATAATAATAATAATAATAATAATAATATAATAATAATAATAATAATAATAATAATAATAATAATAATAATAATAATAATAATAATAATAATAATAATAATAATAATAATAATAATAATAATAATAATAATAATCGTGTAAAATCTCCTACCAGAAACAACGTAAAAAAAATTAAAAGTAATTATAATAAGAAATGTTATGAGACCACTACACGTATAATATAAGGGATAGTTACCTCCGTTGGCTTGGTAAGTAGAACACAAATGACTTCAAAATGTGAACTTGTTTCCCCCCAAAATAAACGTGTTTTAGTGGGCATGAAGAGGTGCCCCAAATAAAAAGAAAATGATCAACTTTAGCAAATAGGAACAATTCTATCTTATTACGTCATGTAGATGGGGCGTTAAAAAGTGATGGGGAAGTCTTGAGTGGTGCTTTTATTAGGTTTCTCGAAGGGCAAATACGTGGGTCTAGATACAAAAATCGGTTCATAGTCAAAAGAGGAGGAGGGAAAAAAACAACAGGTTTTATGTTCCAAAAGGACGAAGTTCAAATTCATGGAAGTTTTGAAGATAAGAAAAAGAGAATTAATCTTCTTCCAATTTGTTGTTGCTCAACCCAGATTATGTTTTGTTTTTCGTTTTTACTTTATTTTTATTTTTTGCTTATTGGATATTCGAAACAATAATAGTTTAAAATTACGCTAAAATATGTTGATTAGTAAAATTATGATTTCACTTATTTTTTCTTTGTTGGATGATTTAAGAGCTAAAAAATTTCATTAAAAGCTGAAACACTTTTTGCCTTTCAAGAGACAATATATATATAATATATATATATATATATATAATATATAATATATATATATATATATATATAGTATATATATATGATATATATATCATAATACCACGGCGCTCACGGGCAGAGCCGCTAATCAAGGAAGAAGTATACCTCAATTGAAATCCGAGTATGGGACGAAGCCAAGCCGCAAGAAGAGAAATAAGATCACATTTAGTCCACCCGACAAGTTGCGATGCCGGGACCAGATCGCTCTGTTGGCGGTGCTTTAACCAAACTTCCAACGAGCAACCGGGCACTATTATATAATAAAATAAAACACAAAAAATAAAAAATACACACATATAGTACATAACATACATACGTAATAAATACATATATATAAGCAAAAAATCAAATAAATATATATATATTATTATATATAATATATATAAATATATATATTATAATATATATAATATATATTTATATAATTTATATATATATATAATATATATATATAAAGTACCATGAAATAAACATCAAATCATCACACATCACTAACAAACTAATTATGAACAATATTACCACAACGAACACTAACACACTATTAATGTTAAATATAACACTAATTAATAACCTCTCACTGTCACTATTATTATTATTAATATTTCACTATTTACTTCAGATAGTATCTCTTCTTCATCAA
>JABUQX010076918.1:27500-33318 GCA_015478945.1 Trachelipus rathkii
TCTACTTACTATAACTCACGCATGCCTCAAAGAAATATGACCGCTCCTACTAATAACCGTCCTTATTATAATTCTTATAATAATTATAATAATTATAATAGACGTCAAAATATAAGCGCTCTGAGTGATATGCATGTAAATAGAATTCCTTCGGAAGACTATGATCACTCCCCCTCGCTTATATACCATCCAGAAGATTACAATCAATCATATTATCCTCAATATGAGAATAGAATGGGGAGTCCTCTCATAGAGGGCCCCCCTTTTTAGCAGTAGTTAGATATTCTTCTCCTGACCTGGATATCTGACGAAAAATAAATCCTTCAGAAGTCTGTCTGAAAGACTTGCCCTCTTACCACCTATTTCTCCTGCCAGGAAATCTCTCTGCTCTTTGGCAGAATGATGATCTTTCTGTCCCTAACTCTTCTAATATTTTCTCCACTTCTTCCCCTAGGAAGAAGGGGATAGTATATAGCTTACCTATACAATTAACCACTAATAATGCTGACGTATGTGTTTCCACAGAGGCTTTAGTCGACACAGGAGCGACGAAAAGCTTGGTTAAATACAATTTTTATAAAAAACTATGCATGGCTTCCCCTAATATGGAAAATAGACCGAAATTATTTCCTACGGATTTAATATTAAATTCCATTTCTGGACAATCTTTAAAGGTTTATGGTCTTACTGAATTGTATATAATATTAAATGGGAATTATTATTTTGCACGGTTCTATGTTGTAGATAATAATACGTCATTTTCACAAGATGTGTTATTGGGAACTGATGTAATAAAAGAATTGCCTATTTTAATAAACGCTAAGCATGATATAGTGCATGTATGTAATGATTCCGGAAGGAAAGTGCGTGATATACCACTAGTTATAAGTGCTATACATTCTCGTCCGAAAAATTCAGATACGCTGAACACCTCCAATTACATTGAAGGCAGCCTTCCACAACATACACATCCTACATATAGTTCATATGGACATTTACCAAACGTGCATAGTCAAAATGATTTTAGAATTAAGGAAAATTATAAATTTAAGGAAAATGGTAGATCTTTGAAGGAACCCCCTCCTCCGGGTGCCTTTAATCCCCCTGATCAAGGGATTATCGGGACCTATGTTAGGGATTCTTTTCAAGGACCTTCCTATTTAGATAGGGTTGATTATAAAGAAACTTCTGGTACTCCTCTACGAGGAGACAACACACCTTTCCACAGAAGGACCCTTTCAGGGCTTCACGCTGTTGGAAACTCAGGAGCACACCTCTTCGAGGAAGCTCTAATATTATACCCAGTGGGGATCTTTTTCTAAGACCTTCCTCTGATGAAGTTTCTAGTGCATTTTTAAGTAATGCACGTGCCAAAGTCTTAAACAGTGGTTTAAGCAATTTTAAAAGTACAGGGAATCTTCCTCCACGAGGAAGGTCGCCTGGAGCCGAAGTCTTAGGTTCACAACCTCCCCAAGGGAGCTTAAGCAATTCTCGTTCGTTACTTAACGGTTACCGCGATAATAATTCGGGTGCGACGTCTACGAGAGTCTTCCGCGAAAATTATTATAGTCTTCTCTCCGATGAGATGGATTATATAAGTCAGAATAAAACAGGTTTAACTTCAGAAGAAGTTATTTTAGAACAAAGAAAGTTATTGGACAACTGTAAGAACCAACAGCACTCAACTGGGAAAAGGGTTCATCAAGATTTTAATCGTGCTTCAAATAATTTTTCTGATTATACTGCCCCATCTAGAGCTCACTCCAGTATAAAAAGGGCTAAGCTTCAGAAAACTGCTACTGCTACAGATTTTTAATCATCATCCTTATTCAGTTCCCAGAGCTTCGGTAGCACCTCAATTGCCTTCCAATGGTTCCCATAGGGCAATATTGGCCAATTTAAAAGAAGATGCCAAAGGTACAAGTTCTGATCAGGTTTAATTATGAAAATTAATCATTATGGATCGATCTTATATACACTTATCTTTTTCGACTTTCAAATAATTAGAGAGAAGAAAGTCCGTTTTTCCTAAACAGCATGTCATAAGTTTGAAGATTTTGACAATCTAAATTTTCTCACGAAAAAACTCTATTTAGGGACATCACATGTCTAAGACCTTTTTAAGATACAATAGAGTTAATTTTATCGGACCCAATTGAAATAATTTGAACTGTCCAGAATAGACATTATTCCCATTAATTTTTCAAAATAATCCAAGATTTAGGACATTACAGCCCTCAGTACCGTTCCTGCGGACTAATAAAGCTTGATGTGAGGAAAAATCTGGAGTTGTAGATTCTAACTGCCGATCCCTTTTTTATCACCTGATTCGTTTTATGGGACGTCCCACGGCCATAGAGATATTACGAGGACTCAAATAGAGGCCAAATTTGAGACAAAATGGGCAAAAGTTAAAATTGTGATCAGTTGCCTAATTCTCTTTTAAATTCATCTTTGAGCTACCTATGCCTCAACACACTCTTCAGAGTGAATCAATACGTTCGAAATCCTCTTTTTAAAGCCAAATTTACAATGTAGAATTCCTGGAATGTATTCAAATGACATTTCAGAAGTATCAAATGTTGAGATAGATGATGATTTATAATATAAAGTGTACTCCTCTTCTGCTGTTAGGATTTTGCCGTACTCTAGGTACATTCTTCCTGTCAAAGTGAGTCTGATATCCATGCTTCTCCTCCGGAGAACATAGCTCTCATCACAGAAAGTAAAAATGATTTCTTAAATTCAGGTACTCTCTTCTTTGGTAATACGTTGTCTACGTGTACTGACGGTAAAATATTATTGGAATTAGTCAATTTAAGTGCTGATACTATTAATTTTGATAATCACACTTATCTTACAACAGCTTCTCCATTACTTTACAAGCATAATGAAGCCTCTGCAGATAATGATTTTATAAATGCAGTTACTACTTCCAAAAATCTTTCCGAAGAGTGTACCTGAATTTAAGAAATCATTTTTACCTTCTGTGATGAGAGCTATGTTCTCCGGAGGAGAAGCATGGATATCAGACTCAACTTTGACAGGAAGAATGTACCTAGAGTACGGCAAAATCCTAACAGCAGAAGAGGAGTACACTTTATATTATAAATCATCATCTATCTCAACATTTGATACTTCTGAAATGTCATTTGAATACATTCCAGGAATTCTACATTGTAAATTTGCTTTAAAAAGAGGATTCGAACGTATTGATTCACTCTGAAGAGTATGGTGAGGCATAGGTAGCTCAAAAGATGAATTTAAAAGAGAATTAGGCAACTGATCACAATCTGCACTTTTGCCATTTTGTCTCAATTTGCCTCTATTTGAGTCCTGTAATGATCCTATGGCCGTGGGACGTCCATAAAACGAATCAGGATGATAAAAAGGATCGGAGTTAGAATCTACACTAAAGATTTTTCTCTCACAATCAACTTTATTAGTACCCAAGAACTGTACTGAGGGCATGTAATGTCCTAACATTTGAATCATTTTGAAAATTATGGGAATAATGTCTATTCAGGACATTCAAATTATTTAAACTGTCCCGATAATTAACTCTATTTGTATCTAGAAAAGGTACATTAGACATGTGATGTCCATAAAAAGAGTTTTCGTGAGAAAATTTAGACTGATCAAAATCTTCACTTATGACATGTTTGGAAAAACGGACTTTCTTCTCTCTATTATTTGAAGTCGAAGAAGGATAAGTGTTATAAGATCGATCATAATGATTATTTTCATAATTATACAACTGATCAGAACTTGTACCTTTGGCATCTTCTTTTAAATTGGCCAATTATTGCCCTATGGGAACCATGGAAGGCAATTGAGTTGCTACCGAAGCTCTGGAACTGAATAAGGCATGATGATTAAAAATCTGTAGCAGTAGCAAGTTTTTCTGCAAGCTGTAGCCCTTTTTTACTGAGTGAGCTCAGATGGCAGTATTAATCAGAAAAAATTATTGAAGCACGATTAAAATCTTGATGACCCTTCCTTATATTTGTTCTTACAGTTGTTCAATAACTTTCTTTGTTCTAAAATAACTTTCTTCTGAAGTTAAAACCTGGTTTTTATTTGACCTTTATAATCCATCTCATTCGAAAGAAAGACTATAATATTTTTCGCGTGAAGACGCTGCGTAGACGTCGCACCCGAATATTATCGCGGTAACCGTTAAGTAACGAACGAGAATTGCTTAAGCTCCCCTCGGAAAGGTTGTGAACCTAAGCCTTCGGCTCCAGGCGACCTTCCTCGTAGAGGAAGATTCCCTGTACTTTTAAAATTGCTTAAACCACTGTTTAAGACTTCGGCACGTGCATTACTTAAAGATGCACTAGAAACTTCAGCAGAAGAAGGTCTTAGAAAAAGATCCCCTCTGGGTATAATATTAGAGCTTCCTCGAAGAGGTGCTCCTGAGTTTCCAACAGCGTGAAGCCCTGAAAGGGTCCTTCTGTGGAAAGGTGTGTTGTCTCCTCGTAGAGGAGTACCAGAAGTTTCTTTATAATCAACCCTATCTAAATAGGAAGGTCCTTGAAAAGAATCCCTACCATAGGTCCCAATAATCCTTTGATCAGGAGGATTGAAGGCACCCAGAGGATGGGGTTCTTTCAAAGATCTGCCATTTTCCTTAAATTTATAATTTTCCTTAATTCTAAAATCATTTTGACTATGCATGTTTGGTAAATGTCCATGTGAACTATATGTAGGATGTGTATGTTGTGGAAGGCTGCCTTCAATGTAATTGGAGGTGTTCAGCGTATCTGAATTTTTCGGACGAGAATGTATAGCACTTATAACTAGTGGTATATCACGCACTTTCCTTCCGGAATCATTACATACATGCACTATATCATGCTTAGCGTTTATTAAAATAGGCAATTCTTTTATTACATCAGTTCCTAATACAACATCTTGTGAAAATGACGTATTATTATCTACAACATAGAACCGTGCAAAATAATAATTCCCATTTAATATTATATACAATTCAGTAAGACCATAAACCTTTAAAGATTGTCCAGAAATGGAATTTAATATTAAATCCGTAGGAAATAATTTCGGTCTATTTTCCATATTAGGGGAAGCCATGCATAGTTTTTTATAAAAATTGTATTTAACCAGGCTTTTTGTCGCTCCTGTGTCGACTAAAGCATCTGTGGAAGCACATACGTCAGCATTATTAGTGGTTAATTGTATAGGTAAGCTATATACTATCCCCTTCTTCCTAGGGGAAGAAGTGGAAAGAATATTAGAAGAGTTAGGGACAGAAAGATCATCGTCTACCAAAAGAGCAGAGATTTGTGTAGGAAAATAGGTAGTAGAAGAGACGAAGTCTTTCTGACAGACTCCTGAATGTTTATTTTCGTCAGATATCGGAGTCGGAGAAGAATATCTAACTACTGATGAAAAGGGGGGCCCTCTGAGGGAGGACTCCTCATTCTATTCTCATATTGAGGATAATATGATTGATTGTAATCTTCTGGATGGTATATAAGCGAGGGGGAGTGATCATAGTCTTCCGAAGGAATTCTATTTACATGCATATCACTCAGAGCGCTTATATTTTGACGTCTATTATAATTATTATAATTATTATAAGAATTATAATAAGGACGGTTATTAGTAAGAGCGGTCATATTCCTTTGAGGCATGCGTGAGTTATAGTAAGTAGAAGGATAAGAAAAATTAGATCGAGGTGCATTAGGAGATCTGAAAGATTGAGAATTTTGAGCGTGGGTAGGAGTGAAACGTTGGTTATAAGAAGAAGAAGAAGCTTGAGGAGAAGCCCGAAAAGCATTATGCACTACTACGT
>JABUQX010076919.1:0-25000 GCA_015478945.1 Trachelipus rathkii
GGTGAGTAATATTAGTTTTATGATTAGGGGGAAGGGGTAAGGGAGAATTATGTTATTGTTGGTTATGTATTCTTCAAGTCATTGTAAGGTATGGTCTACGGAGACTGAGGTGAAAAGTGATATGGGCTTTGTTTTTTTCGTGGATATCGGGGAAATCTTTTGTGAGCTTCTTTAGGTTACTGTTGAAGGTGTTGAAAGAATTTTTTTGAGGATTGTTAGTAAGGGGAAAATAGGTTATATGATCTTGGAGAAGAGTTTGACATTTGTTGGTGTAGTCATTGGTGTTTAAAATGACTATATTATTGCCCTTTTCGCTTCTGGTTATAATTATAACCTATTCTCCCCTTACTAACAATCCTCAAAAAAATTCTTTCAACACCTTCAACAGTAACCTAAAGAAGCTCACAAAAGATTTCCCCGATATCCACGAAAAAAACAAAGCCCATATGACGCGTATCTCAAAATTTTATGGTATCCCCAAACTCCACAAACCAAACCACCCTCTACGCCCCATAATTTCCAATACAAATTGCAACACATACAAACTATCAACATGGCTATCCAATATATTAAAAACCCTACTTGGCAAAATTTCTCCCGCTCATATAAAAAACACCTCTGATTTTATAAAAAAAAAACACCAACTTAACCCTACCACCCATCAATTTTTAAGTTTTGATGTAAAATCACTTTTCACCTCAGTCCCCGTAGACCATACCTTACAATTACTTGAAGAATACATAACCAACAATAACATAATTCTCCCTTACCCCTTCCACCTAATCAAAAAACTAATATTACTCACCCTCAACCACAATTACTTTAGCTTCAATGAAAATTACTTTAAACAAACATCTGGACTATCCATGGGATCACCCCTCTCCCCAATCCTTGCCAATATATACATGGAACTCCTAGAACACAATTATATCTTACCCTACACATCCACCCATAACATCACATGGCTGCGTTATGTTGATGACGTTTTCGCAGCCATACCCAAACACATACAATTCAACAACCTTCTCAATCATATAAACAACCTTCATCCCTCCATCACTTTTACCTATGAACTTTCGACAAACGACACACTCCCATTCCTTGATACATTACTAACCTGGCACAAAGCAACTCGCATAACATACGCCGTCTACCGCAAACCTTCCTCCAACCCTGCTTACACCCATTGGTATTCCACTCATTCCAACTCAATAAAACAAGCAACCCTCACCGCCCTCTATATTCGTGCACTACGAATCTGCTCCCCCAATCATCTCGCCTCCGAAACCAAATTCCTTTTCTCAACATTCACAAAATTAAATTACCCCCCCCCCATTTTATTAATAAATCCTACCATATAGCCAAAAAAAAAATTCTACAACCCCACTAATACCAACAACATGAATAATAAAACTTTCCTTCCTATACCCCTCCCAAATAATAAAAACATTAAACAATTTTTTTTCCCAACACTATACATTTCACCCAAAATAACTCATTTACCTTAAAAAAATCGTTTAAAACCCCCTACCCCCAACAACCCCAATACAAACTGCATATATATAAAATCCCCTGTCAAAATTGCCCATCCATATACATAGGCGAAACCAATGATTTAATAAGACGAACCCAACAACATAAAGATGATTTAAACGAAGACCGTATTAATTCTGCCCCTCACCCACCACAGGAATCCCAATACAAGCATAACATCGACATACCAAAAACAGCTTCCATAATAAAACCGCAATAACACTCAGAAAAAGAAAGATAATGAGAGTCTATTTATATAAAACACCAACAACTACAACAAACAAAAAGGCGATATGATTTGATTTTCCCTTGGTGTGAATAGATGTATTTTTCAAATAATATTCATTGGATGGGGGATGTTGTTATTAATTGGGGTAAATCTAAATTTAAATTAGTTTATTTCAAATTTATAACTTCAACATGCAATATTGTACATTAACTTGAAAAATGTTTAAGCAAACTTAAACGAAAGCTAGTTATAATATATGTGCTAAAATAAATGTGATTTCGTTAATTGTCCCATCCCATCTTAAATATAAATATAGTACTATTCCCACGTTTAAACTTTTAATGTTAATTTTAATTCATTAAATCTCATACACCTATTCTTTTTATCGTTTTTAATTAATTACATTCACTATCAAGGTTTTTATTGTGAAAGTGCACGTATGTATATATATGTATGTGTATGTGTATGTGCATGTGTGTATATATATGTATATATATATATATATATATATATATATATATATATATATATATATATATATATATATATATATATATATATATATATATATATATATATATATATTATGTGTATATGTATATGTGTATCTAAAAAAGAGGGTGTTTCCCACTCATTGGACGGTCGAGAGTGGCTTAATTTATAATGTATGTTAATAGAAAAAAATGTGCAAGTTTCATACTGGAATTTTTTTTACATTAAAGTTAAACCATTGTTAAAAATTCTATTTTCCATTAGTTAACCCCAATTAAAAACAACATCCCCCATCCAGGAATATTATTGAAAAAATACATCCATTCCACACCAAGCGGAAAATGAAATCGTAGTATTATAATATATATATTTATATAATATATATAGTATATATATATATAATATATATATATAATATATATATATTATAGATAAGATATAAAAATAGATATATATTATATTATATATAGATGAGAGGTGAGATAAAAGTATAAGTAATATATGAGATATATATAATAATAAAGAATAATATATAATTCTATACACAAACTGTGTACACATAACAGCAAGACCTCTACTTGCCTTAGGTGAGCCCAAAAAATGATTGAAAAAAGTTAGCAAAGATGATATATATATATAGAGAATAAAACTACCAAGCCCCTACTTATGCAAAATATATTGATCTGATATTATATATATAGATATATGATAGATATTATATATATATATTAATATATATATATATATATATATATATATTATAATATATAATATATATATTACTATATATATATAATATAAGATTCGTTCGAAGACTAACTTTAAGATGCCGGGCGATCAATTTTATCGATTCCTTTTTTAATTAAGTAGCGATCGGGTCTAGAGCACTTGTTCAATTGATTAATTCCTCCGGAGTGCAAAAAAGAGATAGTTCCGTTATTAGTCTTAGGGCAAGCAACTTTGGATTGCCTGACGAGTTCAGTACTCAGTCATTTTTTTAAAATAATCCCCATTTAAAATTGAATTAGCAAGAAATAATAATTAATATAGATTATTAACAGTAATTATAATAATTAACCAATTAATAATTATTTTATGAAAAACTTGATCATACTTCTATATCGACTTTAGATGTAATTCATAATCCATTATAATTGTAATAATTGAACTTTCAAGACGTGAAGAGGAGTCGAGATAGAAAACTGCAGTTTGGACTCAAATTCTTGTATTCGCAACGATTTACGTTGCTCTTGCCTCAGATCAGTAAAATATTATTTCATGATTATTAATAATAAAATTAACAGTCATTTTTTTTATTGTGTGGAGTTCTATTTGATAATAAAACTATTTTCATAATTATTTTTATTACTGATTTGTGTTGTTTTTAATAATAATTGCAAGCTATTAGATTATAAATACGGTAAATATTGGCATCTGTGTATTCGATTTAAGTTCATTAAAAAATTGTTTCCTGAGTTTTGTAGGCCATATTAAAATTCAACCAAATTTAAGAATATGATGTAATACAGTCAGTGATTGCAAACAAAACATCAGAATATAATTCAATCTTAATCTTCTTTATAAATAAATGTGGAGAGAGAGAGATGAGTAGGCTGGATAATGATGGAGTTAAGTAGTACGGATACTTAAGAGTATATACCAAAAAGCGTGATTAAGTTATTTCAATATAATATTAAAAGTATATATTAATCAAATACTTAATTATCATAAAATTATATCTTTAAATCCATCTATATACAATTTATGAAAAACGACGGCCAGGCAAACCTGAATCCAAATTAATACATGAACACAATCTAAGCTTAACTAACCTTAGCAGTCTCTTTCCATTCGAGTTCTCATTCCCATTTCACAAAGGGTTTCCATTTCACGAAGGAGATGGTGACTCTCGTGCATCCCAGCCACTTCGTCATTTTCACAAGAATAAACTAGCACACGCGACTAGGTGGGTAAACTATATTTATATATATAATATATAATAAATAAATATTTATATATATTAATATATTTATATATATATAATATATATATATAATATATATATATACTATATATATATATAATATATATATATAATATATATATATATAATATATATAATATATTATATATTATATATATAACTAATACATATAATATATATATATATATATATATATATATATATTATATACTATATAATATATATATATAACTAAACAGCTTTAAAATTTACCCAGTGAGAAAATTAACAAAAATAAATAAAATAGTAAAAAACAGTGTTATTTAAAAAAATTGTGTACCAAACACACATTTTAAAGATAGAGGTGGGGGGGAAATTGATAGTTTTTCCCTCCCCTTAAAAAATTAATTTTTTACAAATATTAATGAAAACAATTGTTTACCATAATATATAATATAATATATATATATATATATTCTGATTTATATATATAAATATATAAATTATTTAATAGATATAACAAAGAAAATAATATGAATTTTCTATACAATACAAACATATAGGCCACGAATATATATATATATATATATATATATATATATATTATATATATATATATATATAAGATATATATATAGATATATATATATATATATATATATATATATATTTACATATATATATATAATATATATATATATATATTATATATATATATATATATATAATATATATATATATATATATATATAATATATATATATATATATATATAGATTATATATATATAATATATTGATATATATTATATGATATAAATTTTGATTTGCCTACTCAAGAATTTTGACCACGAGCCGCCCACTTGATAATATATATATATATATATTATATATATATATATATATATATATATATATATAATATATATATAATAATATATATATATATGTATATATATATAATATACTAGATAATATATATATATATATAATATATATATTATATAATATATAATTTGATTTGCCTACTCAAGAATTTTGACCACGAGCCGCACTTCACTGATAATTTATATATATATATATATATCTATAATGTTTAGTATATTTATATGTGTTTATGGTTCTAACTAAAAGATTCAGAAGTTCTGATAACAGGAAGAAAATATAATAAAAATTTAAATTTACTAAAGGTGTCGATTCGATTACAGGTGCATATTTAATATATTTTTAAGGAAACTGTAAAAAAGAGAGAGAGAGAATAATAATTAAAATAATATATAATAATTATATAAATAAATAATTTATATATTATATAATAAAATAAATTAATAATTATACTATAAATAATATTAAATAATAATAATAAATAAATTAAATATTATAATAATAATTAATATAATAAATAAATTAAAAATTAAATTAAATTAAATAATTCTCAAATATATTATATTACCATAGTTTGTATTGCCCAAAAAATTCCATAATTAACTACTCAAAGAATATATTAGAACTATACGAGCACTGGCCACTCACATGAGGAATATATTTAATAATGATATATTAATTAAATATATAATATTAATAATAAATAATTAATAATAATAAATATATATAATTAATATAATAATAATATATATCCATATACATATATATATTTATAATATACGATATATAATATATATCCAAATAATAAAACCGTATATAAATTAGTTTATTAGTATATAGAGGGGTAATATAATAATTTTTAGATTTGGCCACCTAAATCATCAGAATTTTGCACAGCGAAAGCCGCCACTCACTGATTAATATAATTTAATTTAACTATATATATATATATTAATATATATATATATAAATATATATATAATTATATATTAATTATATATATATTAATAATAATATAATATTAATATAATATATTAATTTATATATAATACTATATATATATCATTAATACTATATATATAATATATATATATAATAATATATATATATATTATAATATATTAAAATATATATTATAATATATTAATATATATATTAGATAATATATATATATAGATCGAATCTATTAAGTTACAGGTTTTTATAATGAGTTTACATAATAGGCAACGTTTAATCCATCTAGGCTATAGAGACCTAGAGTTCTATGGCGCATCGTTTATATGAATCCATTTAAGTTAGAGTCTCAGTTGAGATGGTCCCTTGCTAATTCAGGTTATATGATAAGATTGTAAGTATACAACATTAATTACTCTGAGTGTTATGTTCAACAAAACTTAATCATAACCTAGACTATCAATGGTACCGATAAACCTAGACCTAAACCTATATGATAATCAACGATGCCGTATGTCTATGACACTCATAACCTATGAATGATCTACGTTGCCACAAAATCTAGACCTATAACTAGAATGGATTTGTAACGTATCTCCAATAATCAGAATAGCAAAACATTTTATAAAACTTGCATTATAATAGACACATAACCTATACTAAATAATAACTTTTCAACTAGCAAATAAATTGTATAATCACATGCAATAAATCACATATATTCCTATTTATATATATTAGTATTATTATTATGATCTCATTATATAGTTAATATGCTATTATACATATATTAAAAAAATTATATAAAATAAATAAAAATAATTAAAATAATTATAATTAAAAGAAAATAGACTCCACGTTATTAAAGTTTGTGTATAGTACTATCAAATATTAAGGTGCAAAACCAAACCAAAAAATATAAACCAAGGGGCCAAAAAAAAAAATAAATATATTAGTTGACGTTTTTACCAGCTGAGGGGCCAGGCGGGCCATGGCCCCCTACATTCTAGATATTTATTTGCAAAATCTAAAAATTTTTTTAAAGTATTTTATATATATATATTCGTCGCTTGTATGAACCATGATTGTAAGGATTATAAGTTAACAGCTAATACTTTTGAAGCCATCAGTAAAAAAATTGAGCAACACGTCAGAAAATTTCAGCAGATTTTGAAGAAGAAGTAGTAAGTGTATATCTGTGAAATCTGACTGTGATTATTGAAAATGTACTGTAACCAAAAATTAACAAATTCCAAAAATTACAGACCCAGTCATTTTCACTTAACTTCCAACCCACAGAGTACTTATTAACTCACACATCCATTTTATGTATTATAACGAAATTTTGGATATGTAGAATATTGTCAGTGAAATATGGAGAAAAGGAGTTTCTAAGGCATAAAGGAAAATTATATCTTCCCTGCAGTTTTGTCTAGACAGAAACAGGACTGTAATGTTTGTGCCATATGAGAAGTATAAAAGATTGTGATAGCATTTTATAGGTGAAATGTAATCTTTGAAAGGATCCATTGTTAAGATTTGTAGAAAAGCAGGAATGCGGATTTATGGAAGTGAAAAATGGCCATTCTATAGCACAAGATCGTCCAAAAAACAGCTACAATAGACGCGTAATCTAGATTATTCTTTATGGTCGCAGTCACAATTTCCAAATTATTTACAATCTGTTGCAAATTACTGGTCAATTTTTACCCTTTCTACTAGCCTTCAAGTAGGAAGTTAAGATTGTATTAAACATTAAGACTTCTTTAACATTGCTTGAGAAATTACTAGTGTAGAGATAAAAAGAGTTAAATGGGTCTGATGCGCCCCTCCTCTATATGTGCATCGAAATAGTATGTACAATAAAAACGAAGATTGTTATCTGGGGAACTTTGTCTAACTCTCATTGTCCCGCCCTAATTAAATTTAACTAATTTAAGCATGGACGATTTAGTTAGATATTGTAATATAAAATTTATTCCACATTTTTTTCTTTAGAAATTTAAATATTTAACCCTTTACGTATATACATATAATATTATATATATATATATATTTTATTATATATATATATATATATATTTAATATTAATAATAAATATTTAATATATATATTAATGGAGTAAATATTACATTATAATATTATTATAAAAATTTACTAAATAAATATAAATATTATTACTTACTCACTCATTTGTACTATATTATATTTTTTATTATATATATTATTAAAATAATAACATCTCAATCAATATAAATATATTTGATTTAGTATATATATATTGAATAAGTTTTTTTTAACACCAATTATTTAATTATATTATATATTTAATATTATTATTAATTTATTATATTATATATAATTATAATATATTATATATATATTATATTATATATTATAATATATATATAAATATATATATATATACACCTATATTATATACATATAAACAATCTCATATTTATTATTATATATTTATTATATATACATATAATATATATCATTACTATTATATATATATATTAATTATAATTATATATAGTATATATATATAGTATATTTTTAAAATAATTTATTATTAATACAGATTATTAATTTAAAAATAATAGATTTTATTATATACATATAAATTTACTATAACTATACACTTATTATTTATTGTATAAATATTAATATAACGATTTTATTAAATAAGCACGAATATAAAATAATCATCGATATTCATTATGAGAACCCAATTATCTATATTAATATAATATTATTCAATTTTTCCGAATCCGCGTTAAATAAAAATAAAATATATATAATATGTTCAATAGTTATATATATAATATATATATATAATATATTAATATTGTATATATATATTATATATATATATGCATTGCCGATATAATAAGCACAATATAAATAATAAATGAAATAACTAATATAATATTATATATATTAGTACCTAATATATATAGTATAGTATAAACTATAATATATATTATTAATATACTATATTACCCTATATATATTATATTATTATATATATATAGATAAAACACTTTATATTAAAATAATCTATTCATATTTAAGTCTAGCTTAGCGGTTACAAACTATATATATTGATCACATATATAATAGTAGTTTAATATATTATATAATCTTATATATTATTAGTGTTATTGTATATATATATACTAATAGTTATAAACTATATATAGTATGTAAATTAATTTATATAGTTACCAAACAATATATATTTATACTATATATTAAAAAATAAATATATAGTATGACATGTGAAATATAATACATACCTATATATATATATATTATTAGAATCTGAGTTTATTATATTAACTATCATATCCTATAATTATTAGTAATTTTAGTTATATATTAATATTAGTAGTAAAAAAAATATATACTATAAATATAATATATATAATTACTATAAAATATCACAACTATAAGAATAGTTCATTTAAAAATGACAATGCCCCATCCTATATTATTTAGTTTTAAAATTCATTAATTTGTCTTATATAATATCTACCTAGTATAATAACCTAGTTATTACCCGTATAATATATGAGAGAAATGGCCAGAATGAACCATTCCATATAGATATAATTATATATATATCCTAGTGCTTGATTGGGATTAAGATATTGACAGATGGTGTGCACAGACCTCGCTATATGACAAGCGAGAGAGCGGAACTCCAGGTTCAGAGACTGGGTAGGAGCGAGAGAACGTGAGCTATTCCCTATTAACTCGGCTTGCTCTCATCTCATACACCGTTAATGGAACTTACAAATTGAGTAGAACAGTGCTTTGCTCACTAGTGGTGACAAACTTGCCCGGCGAGCCACGATAGGCCTGCGACACAGCCAGCCGGACCCTCCTTAAGTTCAGTGGTAGCCCCCCGTAGATACCAAGGACCTTCCTCGAATCACTTGGGTTCCCACAATAGACAGAGATGTCGTAGTATACCTCTCCTGGGGGAGGAGCGTTTTTTTTTTTTTTTTTTTATTTATAAATTAAGTATATATATAACTCACGCTATATATCATAATAATAATCACAGTCTCCAAAGTGTCACATCACATAAATACTGGCAAAAAAAATGTGAATAGATGATCATGTAGTAATATTTTTTAGTTAAATATTTATATACGGTATATACTATATATATATATATATATATATAGGTGATATATATATATATAATTATAATAATATTAAGAAAACTAGATTTTTGTCTGCCCCCCCCCCGAAAAAAAATTCTGAATACGCCACTGTATATATAGTGCTACGCTATATAATATAATATATATATAGTATTACCAATTATTCAATACTTGTAGATATATGTAATGAATTTTTTAATTTTTGGCTTTAATTTTTTTATTATATATATTTTTATTATAGCCTATACACAATATATTGTACTATAGCTAATATATAATTAGTATTTCAGTATTATGTAGTAAAGGGAGTAGGATAATCATAGTATATATAGATTCCTTTATATAATATTTATGATATAAGAGGGTGTCAGCTAGTTCAGAACAAATCGCGGAACCATCTTCTCTAGTAAGCAAAGCGTCCAATCTTCATAGATTAAAATGTAATGTACCGCCGCGTTGTTAGTGGCAGAAACCTAGTACATTGCGGCAGACATAGCTAAGACGGTCGTTGGAATGTTATATACAGCAGGGCAAGCTATGCATAGAGGAAAAAGCTGCAGATTTCCTATTCAGTGATTTATCAAAATCAGTTTTATTCTTTGATAGCGCAACTTGTCATTGATAAAATGTCCGTCGTGCTTATCTTCATAATTGATTGCATATCCAATCCGGTTCATATGACGTGGGTCTTTGATTGTAATGTCATGTGATGATGATGTGGTGATGTTCATCATTTCTCATCTGAGGAAGAATAATTCAACAACCACCAACATTCATTAAGCACTAATAGCAAAATTAACGTCTTCCATTTAAAAAGAAAAATCTTAAAAAATAAAAAAAAAAATATGTTGGACCAACATGCTTAACTTAAAGAAACATTAAGCCGCGTATGTGTTCGAAAAGAGTAGTGATTAATTATCAAGAATGGCCTAACGCCCTCTTTTAACACACGGAAGAAAACTTACAAATGTCTTTGTCAAATTATGGACAAACCAGTCTACAGAAAATTTTCATTTGATAGAGTAGGAATTTTGGGTCGAATCAATTTATACATAACACACCCCTTGAGTGTTTACAGATACTTAGAAACATCCAGAATTGTAAAGTAAAAGGGAATACGCTATTTCTATGCTGCTTTATAATGAAAAGGTGAGCGCACGCGTCGCTAGTAAGAGATCTTATGAAAGGTTATAGAACGCCACAAAATAACGACACACCACGACCACATAAATGGATTGATAACTATACCCTGTTAAAAATAGAGATATGGAATAAGTGCTAATATACAAAAACTGAAACACGGCGCACAAAAACTCATCGATAAGATCACATTCTAAAGCCTGCAGAAGAGAGTCCTTAATCAAACGACACCAGGATAATGTCACTCTTTACCATTAAAGGAGAGGTCAAAGAAGTCCCAGACCACGACTTAAGGCGATACCTGGCACCAAAATGCGTATACCCACCTAGGTCCTCTCGATAGGTCGGGGGAGGGGAATGGTCTTTCCTGCGGAGACTTGATAAGATAGAAGAGGATATTAAAATAAGATATTATTAAAGATTTGAAAGTTCTGAGAACAAAAGAAGCAGAAGGATTAGAGTAATCCTAGAAATACGAATCATTAGAATGTTGGTCGGGTATACTCTCCCAAGACGATCAGAGGATACAGAGCCAGGTGACAGTCGTGGAGGAGCTGAGGGTTTGCTGCCGGGGGCGCGCAGGGTTTCGAGCAGTTCGTGCAGCTCCATGCTACTCACAACCCTACCTCTCTATCGTCTTAGTGTATGAATACAAAACAGATTCTAGATCCCTCTAATATTCTAACTCTCTATATACTCTTAGTCTTTCTCCTTAATTAGTGCGAGATTCTTAAACCTAAAATTCACACAATAAAAAAAATAATCGCAATCTGTGTCACACCTCTTCGTTAGCTCGTCCCAAGATGCGCGGTAAGAGCTGACACGTCGTGAAAAAGCACCATGAAGTTAAGAAAACTACATGTTGAAGGGAGGAAAAGATTTTTTATTGTGAATTAAAAGGAATCACAGAGAGAGTTGAATTGTCTACAAATTCAATGTTACTGCTTTCGCGGAAGGGATCCTCGAATGTGCAAAGCGGCATAACGAGGCGATTTATATTCTCGATATGAATGTCTTTACATTCCGCATATCTGCTTTGGATATTGGCAACAATAAAGACCTCTTAACATAAACCTGAATTGATTGGTAACTCTGGGCTTTGTTCTCCCTCGAATAACTAATATACGGCCTTCAGCGGTGACGATGCCTCAGGAAGTACTGTCGTTCCAAACCTGTCCACTACTTAACTCACATCCAACCCGCATTTTTTTTCAACCTCCAGAAACTCCCGTAAACTTATTCATATTATGCACATGATCGTAATGCAATATCTATGCATATAAAGAACTATATAAAAACTCTTAATATATACGTCCTTAGTAAAAAAATGTCATTAACCAACTAATTCTTGGTTCATTATAGCAAGAAATCAACATCTAACATTTAGTTTCATAATCCACTATTGCATTCCTTCTAAGAACCTTCGACGACACAAGCTGAATTTCAATTGTGTCTTCTGTTAAAGCGGATAAATACCTTCTCTTACAAACCTTTGCTGGAGATTCCACTTTAGGACGGATTCTGAAGCTATATTACTACTCCTCCACTCTATCTAACTCATTTATGCTTAATATATTAATTTCTTCCAAACATGTTATTTTTGCTTACTCTGAGATTTAACGTTAAGCAGGCGTAGAGATCTCACGTATGGTACATTCTCCTATGGTTTCTCAAAACTTAATGTGTTTCAGATAGGTTTCATTATTACTTTTGATTAAACTATTCTTCCTCTGCCTTTTTTTCAACTTTATAACTATCTACCTTACTTGAGTTGTGAAACATAAATCGCATTTTATAACCTATAACGCAAAGAGGGTCACTCTTCAAATATTTTCAACCTTATACTTTATACACTTCTTCAGACTTATACGATATTATTAGTAATTTACGTTTATTAACTATAGCTTTCGTATTCATTTTTCTTAATAGGGGTGTTTTCGAATCTATCCCTATAAAAGGCAAGATTACGGAAATCATTTCTTGAATTTAACTTCTAACCTTATCTCTGTTTACCCCATTGTAAGGCTTTCTGATAAGAAACATCTAGCGGTGGCGATCTCTATTTTCTCTTTCTATTCTCATGATTTCTTAGTCTTTACCCTTCTAGCATATTTTGTAAGTGAATACTTTCGCTCAGTTGACGCTAGGACAACGAAAATCCTTAAGATTACAGTCTTGCCAAAAAACAAAACAAAAATAAACAGACTGGACATATAAAAAGGTGACTGCAGGAATGAAAAATTTATAACTGAAATAATTGAAAGATATAAAACTGACGAAGATAATAAAAACATTAAGAAAACAGTCTGATAGAAGAGTGATGAAAACGATTGAAAGTCATGCTTACTAGCAAAAGTTTTATATACTCTGAACAGTTGAATATAATTTATCGAGCGTATTCAATATTTATTCCATGCTTCCCCCTCGTAAATGATTGTCCCTTACTGAGAGTTATAAATGAAAGATTGAAATTACTTTTTAAAAAAATGGAGAATTTCAACTTTATTGTTTATATCTATCTGGAATGTGTATTTCTTAATTCAAAGTCGTTACTAATTTTGTTTTTAAATGTAACTAGTATTCAATTAAAATTTTTCAAATTTGTTGTGTTTTTTGTAATTAATAGTTCATTTCCGTACCGTTCTCCATATTACATTCAGGAGTTCCCATATGTATGAAGGATTCCAATTCATTTAGGCTGGGAGCTGTGTTCCCCGTATTTCAGCCCCACCTGAAAAATGTGACATAAAAGTCGAATTTTGCAGCCGATTTTTGACTTAATAGTAAACAAATAACAGCTAGCTTTTATTGCCTCAATAGAAAACGTTGTATGTCCGGTGTGTTTTCTGTGACTGTAGTCTATTCGTTATCAAGAATATGTATTCATTTTTCAAAATTCCAGTTAAGTTTTTGACTATTTTAAGATTCAACTTTCAGAATTTACGATAAATCTACCTCACAACTGAAATTATGCATAGTTGGGGTTCATACCATTTACAATGTAATTACATATAAACATTTATTCGAAAATTTTTTAGATATTTGTGCTCAGCGTTGTCCGAATTCAAAATCCATTTTTTTTTAATATGAAAAGCTGAAAATATTAAAATATTTTTTTCACTCAGTTGCTATCACATAAACAAATTTTCAGGGCTTGTACAATATGCAAGAAGCAACTTTTTCACTCAGAAAATAATTTAGTACTCTAAAAAAAAAGAAATAATTTATAAAAATATTAAGAAACCTTTTCTAACTAATAAAAAAATTTATCTTCAAAAAACAATCCAAACCTATTGCATATACAGAATATATAATCTAAGTAAAAAAGATTATGCTTTACTCGCAGAATAAAAAAAGACCGACATATAAGCCCTGAAAAATTTGATTGAATTAGATCGCTTTTGAAGTAGTAAAAAACTAAAATATTTTTTTTTTTTCACTTTTGAAATCCAAAAATAATGGGTTTGGAAATTGGACAACGCTTAGAGCACAAAACCTTACATTTTACACACGAAAAGTTTCTTTGAATTATTAATTAGGTAGTTATTGAAGACGAATCGATGCAGATTTCAAGTTTGAGAGTGATTCGTAAAAATCTGAAGTTGATGCCAAATAGTCAAAAAATATACATGGAATTTGTGAAAAATTGAAAATTCTATTTGAAAAGAATGACTACAGTCACAGAAAAAACACCGGAAAACAACAACGTTTTAGGTATAGCGGCAAAAAAAAAGCTACATTTTTGGTGTTTATATAGTCAAAATCGGTAACTGAAATTGACCGAATTTTATTGTATTATTTTAAGCGCTTGTTGGCTGAAAAAACGAGGGATCAGCCCTCAGCAAAGATTGAATCCTACCCCTTAATGTTAAACAACAGTTATATTCAATAAATTTTGGTCAAATTTGATATTGTATTATATTATATGATATTATATTATATTCATTTCCTTACCGTCTCCATATTACACCGAGTTCCCTATAATATTATATAAAATATATATATATATATATATTAATTATATTAATATATATATATATATACCAGTATAATAGATAATATATATATACTATAAATATATATATAATATATATATATATATATATTATATATTAATAGCATATTATATATATATATATATATATATATATATATATAAAGATATATATAATATATATATAAATAATAAATATATATATATATATATATATAACTCTAGTATTTCCTGCCAAAATCTGATTTTAAGGGCGGGGCCCCATTTTGGGGATCGTTCCTCATATCAAGTAGGGTCTTATATCTGTTGGCTCTTCCTGGATTCCCTTACCTTCCTCCTTTTTGTTTCGTCATTTAATCACTTTTGGCGTTATTACAATAGGATATCTGTTTTTTTTTTCTTTTATCATACCCATTTCTATGTGGCTATGAAACCCCGTATGGGAATGGGAACCTCAAGTACAGTTTCTCCGTACCCGTAAATACATAGTTATTGACTTAATCAAGTACAGTTTCTCCGTACCCGTAAATACATAGTTTGACTTGTTAAACGTTAAAAAGTCAGAAAAAAAATCTGACTTCGGCTCCTTTGGAAGGGTTGTAAGACTATTTTTATTTATTATTATTTTTTTCATTTTCGGTTCTAGCGTAGTTAGAGAACCCAATTTAAAAGGCTACACCCCCCTGTAGAGGGTATGGATAATTGCTTAATAAGCGCAATGAAGGGATAAAAAACTTGGGAAATGTGTGGTGGGGTTTGGAAGGTTTAAGACACCATATATTGGGAGAGGGAAAGTTGCTCTGTGAGATGATATCCTTACTGCTGACGATATTTGATAGAGATTGAGTGGGTTCTCCATTTTCTGTATAGGATGAACGAGTACCAGCTTCAAACAGTTAGACATAATCACAAGAGGAATATCATCAGGAATATAGACATTGTTACTGGTCCTTCAAAGGTATCAGAAATCTCATTTTTAGAAGAAATTGTGGTTCCAGGCATAAATGTGTAGGACGGACATAGAGGAAGAGGAAAAGTCAAAATTATAATTAAGGACAAAGGTTTGAGCAGAGAGTTTAACTTTACCAGTAGGTAAGCCACTTGCAGAGATGTCGGAAAAAATAGGAGGAGAGAAGAAGAAAAAGCAAAGTTTGAGTTTACATTTTAGTCAGGTGACTATCGGAGGAGCCACAAAAATTATTGGTTTCTTTTCTAGAGAGAAACAAGTTTTTAATATCAAATTGAATAGTTCATATATGATTCAGAACAAACAGAAGGGAATGAGTTTTTAAATTTACAGGCAAGATTATTTCCATAGGGCACTGAGTAAAGCAGTGGTAAATAAAGATTTATAAAGTTTGGTTGAAGGGAGAGAAAATAGAATGTAGTCCTTTCTAAAGAATATTATTTTGGTTAAGAGTTTTATCCACATCGAAAAACCCTCCTGCTGATTCAAAAAATGACTCGAGATAGGCCAAAAATGGCACAATCCATGTTCGACCAGTTTCATCAACAAAATGTTAAATTTTCTTTGAACCGAGCTCAAAAAACATTTGAAACTTAAACCGAATTACAGATATGAGAGTGTCGAAGATGAGTGGAATAAAGAATTTTTTAGTGTAAGGAGAACGACCGCAAATTTATAACAGGTCTACAAAATATGTTTGGTCCATCTTTTAGGGAATCTTTGATACAAAACGGGAACTGAATTTATTTGCTCAACATTTCTGCAGGTAAAGAAATGAAAGAGATTTTACCAGTTGAAACTTTATCACTTGAAGTAGCGAATATTAAAGTAGCCAAATCTCAATGATTTCAGGGAATAATGAATACGGGAGAAAGTGCTCTACAGTCAGTTGATTTAGAAAATAAATGAACAGCATAGATAGCTTAGCCGAAGATTGGAAAGATAACAAAAAATCATAAGGGTAACAATTCTAAGTCCTTCGAATTGTTAACGCTGGGACCAACAACGACGTTGTTGAAAGACCAACATCAAACTCTTTAATATGTTATTTAGTGATATGTACAACAAGACGATATGAATAAGACTGTCAATGGAACGCTCAAGCACCTGAATTTCAGTTGAGAACGATAGTTAAAGCTTGGATGATGTGTGGCAGTGTTCAATAAAGTGAAAACTAGAATAAGAGTAGTCAATGTGCATACATATTCCATGAAGAAAAAGACTTTGCAACAGGGCAAACCATCTCTGAGGCTAAATCGTTTGTCGACAAAATATTAAAATTGTTAAAAAGGAAAGAAAAGGCTTGTTTGTGTAAGGGTACAGTATATTATGTGTCTTATGTGAAAGGAGAAAAGAGGAATTTTAACAGGTGAAGCAAATAATTTCATTAAGAATGAAAAAAATAATAAATTTTTATTTGCAATTTAAAAGATCAAACGCTTTAGAATCATCGAAAGAATGGAGTGAAATTTGCAAAATAGGTTGAAAAAATAATTTTGATGGAGTAGGTAGGTCTAAGATACCTTTAATTAAATAGCATTATGAACGTTATTATTACAAGTGTCTTGTCCAGTAACGCAAAGCTGATATTCCTTTGATTTGCGATTTAATTCCAAAAAAAATATTCTTTTATTTCCTTAGTACTACAAATTGCTAATATTCTCATCTAACACTTTTTTTTTAACTTTCTTTTAACTTCTTATGACCTTTTTAACATGATTTTTTTTCCGTGTATTTTTCCTACCTATGTTACTGTCTTGACTGAAGGCAATATTAATCTTGTTAATCACCAAAAAAAAATCTAATTATTTAAGATTTTTTTAAAAATAAAGTATTTCAAGTAAAGTTTTATGTTTTAGTTAAATTTATATTACATATAGAACATTTGTTATATGTTTTACGTGAAATAAAGAAATTAATAAAATTTTAAAATTTAGCTGTTTTTGCAAGTGGCGAAGCATCAGTGGCCTGTTATCGTATCTTTATCCGTTGGACGTCTTGGAAATAATATTCACAATTATGCCTTAAATCTTGCTCTTCAAAAACGATATCCAAATGCAACTTACCTTGTCACGGAAAGCATTCACAATTATGTCGCAAAAGTTATAGATGAAGAATCACTGACAATCCCTTACATAGGTAAGCATTTTATTATTTATTACGCTTATATATATATATATATATATATATATATATATATATATATATATATATATATATATATATATATATATATATATATATATATATATATTAATAATATATATATATATATATATACATACTATATATATATGAATTATCCAAGATGATGCACTATTAAGCAACATTTTCGAAGAATATAAAAACATGTCAGCAGCAGCACAGCCTCGAAATGACTTTGGTGACGACAGCTCTTATGTTGAACCAACCGTTAGTTCTGCAATGGGGAAGAAGTTTTTTGTTGTACTTGAGGGTAAGTTAATTTAAAATGTCATTTCCAAGTTGTTTTAATTTTTGACAGCTTCGATTTACAAATTAGAATCGCATCTGCATTTTGATAAAGTAGGCAAATTTATCAAAATTAAGAATAAACCAGAATATTAAAATTTGACTTATATTGTCACAAGCACGACCTTAGAATTTTTTTAAACTTTAAAATTTAAGGAACTCCTCTAAACTCTTCGACTATTGTCCTATTGTTCTAACTTCAGCTACTTCCAAAGTATTGCTTCATATCTGTTCGGAAGTTACAGAAGCACATAAACTCTTATAATATATCTCTGATTGTCAAGATGCATTCTGCAAAGAAAATATAGTTCTCTGGTCTCTTTTTTTTCTACGACTGTAATTCTTCTGAATTTCACTCATTTTTTTTATATCATTTTCTTTAAAGCCCTATTTTATAATTTCTGATTTCTACATAGTTTCTGTTGCAAATCTTTCATTCTTTAAATTAATCAATAGTGGAAATTCTCGAAATCCTTCTATCTCCAATACTCTTTCTGTTCTTCATAAATGGAAAATCGTTTCCTACAACGATAACTATACCTTGAATTACTCTTTTAATTTTAAAAGTAGCAACCTCAAAAATACAGCGTATTGATCAGCTGGTCTTTGATCTTTCTCTTGTCTTTGGCCGGTTAAGGAAATTCTTGTTGCAGCAATATTTCAAAAAACACAATTTTTTATCTACCTATGGACGCAATATTTCACACACTGTTCCAAAAGTATCTAAAATACATTCAAATCAAACCTTTTACTGTTCTTACTATTTTTGTGTAAATGTCTTTGAGTTTCGTTTTGGTTGAAAAAGTCAATTGAATATTAATCTTTTAAAAGGTTTCTATTCAAGATCTGGTGATTCTACCAAAGGAATTGAATAAAATTCATACTTATTTCCATGTTTAGAGTATTCATTGTAAAGAATGTGCGTATATTTTTACGAAGCTTATAATTTCACAAACTCACACACTTTCTTTAATTCGCCTACGTAATAGTTTCATATCTTATATTGCCAGTGAGTATTTGATTGGTTCCGGAAATTCCAACACATGATTGGGACAGCTCCTTGAACATAGGTTCTTCTCCATATAAGCTTCTGAGCAATTTAAAACATCAGCTTTACCACTTGAGAGCTCTGCTATATGAGTTTCTGCTCCCATTAGGCACAAACTTTTTCAAGGTTTCTTTATTAGGAGGATCAGTGTAGATTTTTAATGTATTATACTCAAACATAGTGTTTTTTGTTACTTCTAGCAGCATATTCAATAACATTCAATAACAGCATTATAATAATAATAATAATAATAATAATAATAATAATAATAATAATAATAATAATAATAATAATAATAATTAATAATAATAATAATAATTAATAATAATAATAATAATAATAATTTAATCAAAGATAATAAAGATAATAAAGATAATAATAATAATAATAATAATAATAATAATAATAATAATAATAATAATAATAATAATAATAATAATAATAATAATAATAATAATAATAATAATAATAATAATAATAATAGCATTCAATAACCTGATTACCATGTCATGTAGTAGAAATTCCTTTTACGTTGCAACGTCTATCTCTCTGTTAAGCAATAATTACAAGTTTTAGAAATCTAAGCATTTTAGATTTAAGCTAGAATTCTAATTCACAATCTCCGACAGGTGATGTAAACTTCTGCTTTCGTTTTCCGAGGAAAATATTTCAGTGAGAAACTAGAATGATCGAGAGATGAATTAATAACATTACAAATTCACACGTATACATAAATAAGTAAATTGCGATAAGCAATTAAAAAAACGGCAAACCTAAAGCTTCAACATAATACTCATAATACCTGCAACAACAGCAACATTCTTCTTCTTCTTCTTCTTCTTCTTCTTCTTCTTCTTCTTCTTCTTCTTCTTCTTCTTCTTCTTCTTCTTCTTCTTCTTCTTCTTCTCTTCTTCTTCAGTTCTTCTTCTTCTTCTTCTTCTTCTTCTTCTTCTTCTTCTTCTTCTTCTTCTTCTTCTTCTTCTTCTTCTTCTTCTTCTTCTTCTTCTTCTTCTTCTTCTTCTTTCTTCTTCTTCTTCTTCTTCTTCTTCTTCTTCTTCTTCGTCTTCTTCTTCTTCTTCTGGGTCCAATACTTTTTATTATATATGTAAATGACATAGATGATGATATTTTAAGCAATATCTCGAAATTTGCAGATGACACGAAACTTGGAAATCGCATAAATTGTGAAAAGATTATCAATCATTCCAGAGCGATTTGAATAAGATTGTAAATTGGTCAAAAACATTGCAAATGAAATTTAATACCGATAAATGTAAGGTTATACATTTTATGAGTATTAACAATGAATATGATTACAAAATAGATGGTTCAGTTATCAAAGTTGTCACTGAGGAAAAGGATCTCGGAGTATTAATTAATAAGGATTTACAGTTTGCGAGACAATGTTCTGAAGCTGTTAAGAAAGCAAATAAAGCTCTAGGCGTTATTGCCAGAACTTCGAATATAAATTCTAAATATATACTCTCCTCTTATAAAAACATTAGTTAAACCTCATCTGGAATACGCAGTACAGTTTATAGTCTATTCCTCGAAAAGAACATAGGAAAAATTAAAGAATTCAAAAGAAGGGCAACCAAATTAATACCGAAATTGAGAGGTATGTCATACGAGCAACGACTAGGCAAATTAGATATACATTCTTTAGAAACAAGAAGATTGAGAGGAAAATTAATAGAAGTCTCCAAAATACTAAATAAATTTGAAAATATCGATTACAGGCAATTTTCAGATATGAATTTTAACGATGTAACACGAAGTAATGGGAATAAACTTTATAAACGATTTCAAACAATATAGCAAAGAATTTCTCACTAACGATGCAATTGAGAGGTGGATAGTCTCTCTTATGAAATACTGAACAGCGGCAAAAATCAGTAGCAAGAGAAAAGTTAGAGAAATCGCAGGAATTGGTCTTTGAACTTCAACTCATACCGAATCGTACTTTATAAAATGATAGAATAGATAGGTGAAATCAAACGAACTATTCAGATCATTTGATAAATGTTAAAAGTACAGCTTAAAAGAATTTGGGCGCCGACTTATATTGAACAGTTTTAATGTTTACCCTAGAGGTAAATTTATACCGCAAATGGATTACCTTCTGTTCTAGCACTTTTAGGTCGTGGTCGCAAGTTGATCACAACTATTGCATCTTAACTTGTAATAACAACTTTGATGTTCCCGCTTAGAGGGTTACTTCTAACGTTCTAAGCCTCTTCTTCATCGATCACATTATCATAATATTTTGTATTAACAATTTTATGTCCACCACTTAGCAGGGTTATTTCTAACGTTCTAAGCAATTGACCTCATCGATCACACTACTCGTCTTCATTTTGTAATAGGTAGTCTCATTGATCACACTTAGAGGGTTATTTCTAACATTCTAAGCCGGTGACATCATCAATCACACTACAATAATATTTTGTAATAACAGTTTTGGGGTTCACCGTTTAGAGGTTAAATTATAGCTTCTAGCCGGTGACCTCATCTTCCCTCAGACTAGCTTGAGAGGACTGTAAAGTCTTGCTGGTCTGCATTCTTTTAGTTCTGTAGTTCTCTCCTTCTTCTTCTTCTTCCTAGCTTCTTCTTCTTATCTTCTTCTTCTTCTTCTTCTTCTTCTTCTTCTTCTTCTTCTTCTTCTTCTTCTTCTTCTTCTTCTTCTTCTTCTTCTTCTTTTTCTTTGTAATAGTGTTTGGCAGTTAATATATATTGAGTTAAAACATCTTTAAATTTAATGAAATGAAATGGAAGTTTATAATCTCGCTTTTCCCGTAGGTTACGCATTGGACGTTTTTAAAGGCTTTGAGAATTTCGTCTTCGATTCTATTAAAATTCGAAAGGATATTAAAATAAAGGTAAATTAGAGTGTAAGAATTTCACCAATTCAACTTTATAAAATTTAAGTCTCATTCTTTCACAAATGCATCCAAAACTTATTTCATTACATTGTACTTCAAATAATAATTATTGTGATAATTATAAAAATTAATATTATTAAAATTTAGTTTAAACCTTTAGAGCTCTCTCTCTCTCTCTCTCTCTCTCTCTCTCTCTCTCTCTCATTCTTCTCTCTCTCTCTCTCGTATCTCTCTCTCTCTCTCTCTCTCTCTCTCTCTCTCTCTCTCTCTCTCTCTCTCTCTCTCTCTCTCTCTCTCTCTCTCTCTCTCTCTCTCAAGAAGCAAAAAACAACTTTCTCTCTCTCTCTCTCGCTCTCTCTCTCTCTCTCTCTCTCTCTCTCTCTCTCTCTCTCTCTCTCTCTCTCTCTCTCTCTCCTTTCTCTTAAGAAGTTTAATAACAGAATATTAACTAAAAGTACATTAATATTTAGTTCAATTTAAAACATTCAAAAATACTTCACTTACCTTGGACAACAACTAAGATTATATAAAAGTATATTTCTGGTTTGTTGACAGTGTGTAATCGCTGCAAAAGTTAGAAGTATAAACCATCTGTATATATATATATATGTATATATATATATATAAATATATACTATATATATATATATATATATATATATTAATATATATATATTATTATATATATATATATATATTATATATATATACTATTATAATATTAACACAGCGACTCCAGTAACTTTTACTACTCGGGGCATCGTCTCTCTCTCTCTCTCTCTCTCTCTATTAATGATATATATATATATAATTAAATATATATATATATATAAATATATATATATAATATATATAATACTATATATATATATATAATATATAATATATATATAGATATTACGTTTAAAATAAAACTTAAAAGTAGTTATATGTTCATTCATTTTGATTAATTTTCCAAAAAGATAGATAATTTATCGTAACATTATGAAATTTGTAAAACGATCGATGTTCTATAATGTTCATTTCGTGTAAGCCGAGCATATTAGTTCCCTCTGATATATATATATTATATATATATATATATATAATATAGTATATATATATATATATATATATATATATATATTATATATATATATATATATGATATATATATAATTATATATATTATATTAGTGATGGGACGATAATGAAATTTTGACGATGATCGTGCTGTTTTTCAGGAAATCGGAATCGAATCGGAATCGGCAAAATATACGGTTCTTTGGTATACAATCTGAAAAATAATTTTTATTCGATCTTTGATGATATTTCAAAGACAATAATTTCGAAATCTGCCGTATGATTTTTAATTTCAGTGCTTCCTTAATTCTAGGGAGACTTAAGAAAAACTGGATTGAGCGTGGTATCTTTTACGTAGAGCCCTAAGATATCAGTGATTAGGTTATCTAAATTAAGATCACAATGGTGTTGTGAATCATGTTATGTAAATATGTTTGATAATTATATAATACCCGTGAACTCGTAGTGAGCAGTTGAAATATTTGCCTTGTAGGTTTTTAATAATTGAAGCTATTGAATATAAATGCTATCCTTCGAGTTTTCACCTTTTCACGTATCTCACACAGCATCTAATATAAGTGATTGTCTTAAAAATGTTATGGAAGAATTCAATATTCCTGCTAATAAAATTCATGTTATAGTAAGGGATAACGCACCTAATATGGCTGCAGGAGTTACACAAGCAGGATTTCAGAAATTACCTTGCTTTTTACACTCTTTGACACTAGTTCTCAATGATGCCATATTTGAACAAAGAGACGTGAAAAAAAGTATATCCATATGCAACAAATCGTAGGTGTCATTTTAATCACTCGCCCAAGCTATTCCAAGTATGAAGAATATCAAACGAGATTTAATTACCCACAACACAGATTTATGCGGATATACAAAACAATGTATAGCCAGTATTCAGTTATGCTTTCAAAAAATTTGTTGAACAAAAAGACGGCTCTCATTTCAAATGCAGTGATCATTCAAAACCTGTATTCTTAGAAACAACGGAAAGTTCTTGAAAAAATGCTAAAAATACTTAAAAAATTTGTGTTGATTGTACAAATTTATGAGCCACAAGGAATCAATGCCATCGGCAATAATCCAAATATGAAAATGCAATTTTTTTAAAAGAGTCAGAAAAAAAAGAACTATTTGAGGGACTTGGGTCTACAGTATCATCAGCATG
>JABUQX010076920.1:12500-47238 GCA_015478945.1 Trachelipus rathkii
AAGCATATTTATGTGATGTGTAAATGCCCAATTTTTCTCTAATATGAATGGGATTTTTAAATGATAATTAGCAGAGGTAAAAAGTACAACCGTGAGGAATATTGAAAAATAAATGCATTTATTATGCTGTACGAGATGAGGTCTTTCGCAGGAAATAGAAGCTCTAATTTTTTCTGTGCACAAAGATATTAGAGTACAAATGTCCTAGGGTTACTGTGAAGGGTTCTCTTGATTGTAAAGGATAGTTATAGGGACATTGACGAGAAATTAGTAGTTAGTATAGTTAAGACAAAACCATACGCAAGCATGTTTGGGGTCATCAATGGAGTGTAAAAGGTTGCTGATTGAGGGCAAACCGCTGTTTTTCCTATGTTGCGACAGATAGTCGTGAACTGATACACCAAAAAAATAAATTTTATACTTTTTTACAAAACTACCCATTAATTAACGAAAAGATAATTATTCGGTGTATTATACATTAGTTCGAACAGACGTTTCAGTGTGAAATGGAGGTGACCACGTATTGCAAATTGATAGAGCGATAATTATATTTAAGCTTTATATATGAATAATTTCTAAAGTCACATTTTATAAATTAATATTATGAGATAGATATAGTTAATTCAAATGGGATTAGGTGGTTGATTGATAGTCCATGATATGAATTAATGTCAAATTAATTGATATGAAAGTATGAGATTATATTAAGTATTGTATCGCTTTCTATATTGGGGGTTTTATGATTAGGATGTAAATAAAGAACTCTCTGGAATTGTGCGTTTATGGTAACAAAAAGATGGGTGAATAAAATTGATCATTAGTTATCTTGGTTTAGCTAATTGTAATGAAGTGAAAAACTTAATTTGTATATATCAAATAATAGTGTGAAATACTGTAATGAATGTTCAACTGTGTAAGTTAATGTATTATTATGTACACGATACCTAAAGTTAATGGATTACAACGATGTATAGCTGAGCGAGTTGTCATAATGCCAAGTGATTCTGTTTTGACACCAAACTCTCAGCCAATATTTATAATTCTTCTACTGTAAGTTTATAATTTTAGAAGATATCTGTATATTTATCTTGAATTAGATTTGACTAATTTAAACCTAATCTCGTTAAGTCTAACTATTAATACTATACGTGAGTATATTTATGTCATAGTTACTCGCAATGTTTATTCCTTAATATGTTTATTCTTTTTTCTTAAAATAAATTTAATTACTCGTATGTTATTTACCCGTATATATACGCACATTCTCAGAAATATTATAATTTAAAAAAAAAAAAACACGGAAATTTACTGCACAAGAATTTACCCGCCTCCATGATAAATAAATAAAAATCCAAAGCAAATGTCAGGCACAAAACTTGATAAAATGCAGATGGTGGAAAAAATATACGCTGCTATTAAGAAAAAGTGTGGTGCGCTACGAATAAGATGGTCAATACGATTGATAAATTTATAGACAATCGAGAACTAAATAGTAACGATATTGAAATTTTTATGAAATAAAATCAATTTAAATATATCTAAACACTCCAACTCCCAATATTCGAATAATATGACATACTTTGATATGTAATCTTACGTATTCGAGAAAGTGAAATAGCAAACACTATAGGATAAAAAGGTAGTGCGATCTGTGAAAGGATTAATTGCAAAGAATAAAATAAGAAGAATATTCCATGACTTGATGGTTCTTACATGATCTAAATGAGTTGAGAATTCGCCATATGCTCAGCACTGCTATTGACCAATCGTGAAAAAATTGTTATGGATAAGTACTATATAAATATATATTATTATCAGGCATGTGAACGCTCGTAGTTCCATTACAATATTTAATTAGTCTTATAATCCATCTTATAATATTACTTTCTGGCGATATAAATATGATATGTATTTAGGTGTTCATAATTCCTGGCTAGACTGACTAGAGTGTGCACCAAATTCTATATATATTTTTGCAATATAATCAATAACGCAAAGTCATGTTGCATCTCTTCTCTCAATAATTTATATACTTTCACCTGTATTCCCACGTCAAAATTGACCGAAAAATGCCCGAGATACTTCCTATAAGTCGAAGACTACTTCTACTCGCTCTTCAACATGTTAGGTGGATGAATGGATAAGACTTTGCATGGTAAAAGAAGTTATAATGCTCAAAACTTGGAGGTTAACGTAACATTCATTACAGTTAGGTGAGGGTGATTCTATCTTGAATAATGTAATTATTACTTCGATATTAATTAAATTTATATAAGTGTCGTACCTTATTTTATATAAGAAAATTAATTATATTAAAATAATTAAATGTATTAAATTCTTTTTATAAAGTGTTAACAAATGATTTAATATACTAGAGTTACGTTATATTATTTTAAAATTTCAAAATTGCATTTTTAAAAATTTATCTTTATTCTGATAATAATGTTTATTAATGAAATCATAAAAATAATTTTAAAATAAAATGAAACTTCTTTTCTAATATTTAGTGAAGGTTTATTGGGGATTTTGAGTGAATAATAAAACTAAAAATAAGTTAAAAATTAGTTAACATTGCTGTTTGAGGTTATTAAAAAGTAGAATAATAATATAATTAAATAGATATATGTATTAATGACTTTGTTGTTTCTCTAATTATATTAATTATATATAAGAGACTTGCATCCAAGGCTAATCTGTATAGAGAGTGAGTTAATATCAAAATAAATAAAAAATCTCTGAATTTTAATAAAACAGATATAAAAAAAATAAAATAGCAAAGTATATCTGTATTTAAAATCTATAGACTTGCGAAGCGACTAATTTAATATTGAAAGAGAAAAATGTTATAGAAAGAATAAAAGCAAAAAATAGACTAGAAGTACATTGGATTAAAAAAAAAGATAAGTATAATAAATAAAATATTAATATTATAAAAGAAATTTAACTTGAAATATTTTTAAAAACTAATACTGATTATATAGTTGAGTATATAAAATTCTAAATTAAAAATTTCGAAATTATATATATATCACACATTCACTTTGTGTTATTTCCCCCTGAATAAATTTTTCTCGTTTACAAGTAACATAGAAGGACAAAATAATGAAAAAATGTGATACTTGTTTAATGAAAAAGATAAATGTAAATTTTGTGTTAATTTAATATAAAGAAGTATAAAGAAAGCGCTAGTAAACATTTTTAATGCACACGGCTCAAGCGACGACTTATACAAAGTAGGACATCTATCTACGCACATATAGCTTACTATCAGTAGCACTATCATTATAAGCATACTCACACAACGGAACAAAGCGAACACACATCGTAACTAGCGCATAGGTGGTGCTCCAGATATTAGAAGAAATATAAAAAAATTTTTTTACTTGTATTATTCGATAGATAAAAAACGGGCATGAGCATATAAAAATATGCCGAAACTTATACTTAAACAAAACGCGTGTGAGCGATAAAGTGGTACGAAAAATATGTTTTAATTTTTTAATTTTAATTTAACCTTTAATATATATATCTAATTTTAGTAGAGTGTATATGAAGTTGACCATATTCTTTAATATTAGTTATATAGTGAGTTTACCACACACCTAAAAACGCTGAGAATTTGTAAAATGAACACTATAATACAAAACGTTTAATTTTTTTATGGATATATATAAATTATAAATTATAAGTAATTTGTAAAAAAAACGTATTTTATTTAATATATTTTTTTATTACAATGCTACTTATGTGATTTAAACTCTTAGGAGGCAAGTAGTGGGTGATATTCCTCTGTCTATTTCATTCATCTAATGGAGAGTCAAAACAAACGTAGGAGGTCTTCATTAATATATCTAATGTTGTTCAGACGTATTCTGCCTCATTCTTTTTATGCTAATGTACCGCTATAATTTTCTCACATATATCTTTATTTATAAGGTGTTTATTTACTTGGTGGTTAGAGGTCGATGGAATGAGATATGTTTCTTGCTTCTACGATTTACGGCTAGTTTGGCCTTCTTTGGAATGCTAACCTTTAAATTTCCGCCACACGCCACGGCATCCTTCTGAAATTAGCTTGAGTGAGGATAGGTCTTATACGAACGAATCTTCTCTTCTTATATCATCTTTATCGGAAAACCTTCAGAATGTTATTTGAATATTATATACCATAAATTTCTTTACTGGACGTGGAGTATTACTTATATACTCATTCATCTTTGGAGAAGTTGATATCATTCAGAACATTGAGCAACATTATCCCTGACAGTTCCATTCTTAGTTAAAGTGGTGTATTACCAAAGCATACTATTCTTGTATCATCTGCAATGATCAGGCTGTTCCTTATACGTTGATTACAGATAACTTGATCTGAAATATAATATGATCCTCTAATGGTTCATGCATTGGATGATAGAGTATATACTAAATAAGGTCTTATAAATAATCCCTCTCTACTGGATGCTTGTTGTGGAGAGAATGTCATCCAATCTACTTCCTTTAGGAGAGTACAGGTATATTTTGTTAACAAGAAAATTTCTGTTTCTACACAGGAAGCATTTCGGTGTGTGTTTGGTATTGATCCCTCATGTATAACGTTTGTGTACTCATCATTATAGAAATTACCACTGTGTAGGGTGGGAAATTCACAAACTTACGATATAGCTGCCCAACTTTCCCTGTCCTAAATACTAGACATGATTTCTTGAATCTATCTTTCCTGTCGATTCTACTTCTTCTATTTCCATACATAGATCTATACTGTGTCCTCAATTTTACTGAGTAGGTCATAAGCACCCAACCAAGAGGATCCAAATGATATCATTGATATTTCAATCTCCGTAGATCCTACATAGTAATCATCTAATAGCATTATCAAATAGATATATATAAGAGTGTACGATTTCTAGAAATCTAATTGCTGAACTTGGAAGATCCTATATGCGTTACATATAGTCGGACCGACTATAACTGCTCGTGGTGAGGACCTGGAAATGCAACATTCTTATTGTATATATTTAAAGTTTTGTACTGCTTGTTATAGCTATATAATATTGTGCCCACATCTTTTATTTAGTATTTTCATCTATATATAACAATGTGACCTTACCTTCAAATTTTTTGTTCAATTTAGAACTTTGTTTATATATATATAGAGAGATTCTTTTACAGCATTCAAGCTGAAAGTAAATATCTTATAAAATTCTACTCAACTAATCGAATTTCATCTTAATGGTTAAGAAGAATAATGACTATATTGTGCATGTTGTGTGTGGTCCTGTTCCCCAGCATCACTCACCTTCGATTTGCATTGTTGCTAGACATCCTATACTTTCTTTAAGCTATATCCACTCTATTTTTTGTGCGAATTCATTCTATTTCACTACGCACATATAACAACTTTCACTCTTTATTATATGTATTATTTTTTATTCTATATTTTTAATCGATTTAATTTGAGTAAGATATGAGGAAGAGACTATAATTCAGGAATACTTGAGTTAGGAGCATTACAGATCACTGCTCATATTATAAATAAAAATAACCATGCCAGACCCAACTAAAACAGTGAGACAAGTCAAACCAGGATGAACCCAAGATCTAAACGAAATTGTAAGGAATTATAAATATCCTGCATTTGATTGTGAGCACCCCAAAATGATCAAGTACTCTATCCTAACCATCTGTGTATTGTCGTTTACAAGAGGGATGATATGCAGCGGCACAGGAAAAGATTTTAGTGTTCAACCTAGCGCTCCCTAATACTATCTATCAGACCACACCGTATTTTGGGACATTGGAGTTTCGATAAGAAGTTCTAGGAGATATATGCTCACGTTTCTATAAGTCTAAATCCTCCTTCACAAACGCTGTATATCATAACTCTGAAAAAGACAGACTTATGTACGTAATAAAGTTATAGAAATGCTCCCAATAAACTTGTCTACATTGTATAAATCACGAAAAAGTCTTAAAAAAATTATCTGACGTGCCGGCCATTTTTCAAATGTTGATCGAAAATTTTCCTCGAAGTGTTCAATGTGAATCCCTATTTCTTGTATATAACATCTATATTGTATTAAATTTTTTTTAAGAAAATATACATCGTCCTTTCGTTCTAGAAACTACAGAGCAGGCTATATATAATACACATTAAAACTGAGTATCTAGTCCAAAACATGCTTAGCTTAGAAGTAACCGCAGAACTGTGATGTGTGCATCGCTCAGAATAATCTTTTGATCATGTGAGGATACGCGACTCTTCCGCCCCCGGATCGACTACTTATACCACAGATATAAAACCTCGTGACCTGGAAACATGACGGAGTGAGTACCCGTATCCGGCCTCTATTAACTAATCCGGATATCCCGGCGTGATATAGATAGTGAGCAATCTGTGTTAATACTTTCGCCATTGTCCGGTGGAGGCCTAGGACCTTTAACCTATTAATGCCACAGTGTATCGACGCCATCCGCGAGGCAAAAATCACATCCAAGTACTCATCCTTATTTAACTAACTTACTTAGATGAGGAAAAAAACATTAAACTTTATACTCTAACTGGTTTATTCTAGTCCCTGCTGTCCTTCCATGCCCACTCCAATGTGAAAGTGAATATATGTCACTGATCATCATTAATTACATGTAGTAAGAATCATTGACTATCTGAGGACATACTATGTATAATTATACGTTATAAGTCCTTTCTGTTTGAGCATAGAGTTTATCATAAATCACTTTCTTATGAAAAAAATTGATGGATAAATGATTTTAGGTTTTCATTATAGTCCACTAACGTTAACTGTAATTTATTTATAAGTTCTAGTGATAGGCAGATTCTCTTGGTTCTACCTATTAAAGAGTTTCTTATTGAGCTTATAAAAATATAAAAAAATCTTTATCTTGATCTCTTAACATATATTTTAATCCTTTTAAAGAATAATAATACGTATTTGGAGCCTTTTTATGCTGTTATAGGTTGATACCTACTCATAAATTAGTACATAGGCAGGTATATATTGAGTTATAATATTTTTCCCGTCTTATTATTATCTTTATATATAATTTTATATTTTTGAATAATAATAACTATTAATCTAGATATAATAAAAGTCCGTAAGCGGTGATATACTTATAGTGAGTATAACAACGATCACCTGATTAGTGTACTTATTTACGTAATAAATATAAATGACAAAGAGGTTGATTATCATAAGTTAATTATGGTGATGGATAACAACAAACACCGTAATATTTTTAAACTTTCTATTAATTTGTTTATTATAGGATAGTAACAATAAATCGAGTATACCAAACATTTCACTTATTTCTAATTATATATTTAATCTGAAGAATTGATTTACGAGGAACAATCATTTGAAAGAACATGACAGCTTACAGTATATTTCTCTTGCCGCTCATCTGACCATCTGTAAAAGAACTCATACTCCTTATAATCACGTTATAGATATAAGCTCAGTACTAAAAACATATAGTACCTATAAAAAAAAGAGCTTTGGATGGATAATATTTACTGGAAAAGTTAACTGAGTTTGAACCACCAATTTCTCTTGTTAAAATATGACTTTATCAAAATGCTTATTTGGGTTTCTTCTCTTTTACCATAATCTAACATATAACACTCTTCTTTTATTAAAGTTATATATTATAACGTAATGCAACAGAAGTTATACCTTACATTTCTTAATTAAAACTAGAAAGAGTACGACGAAAAATCCTAATAGAATTGTGTTTCTTTATATAAATAACACTGTTAGGAGTGTACGATAATCTTTCATATATCGATTATCGATCTTTCGCTGGATCTTGATAGTGAATAATTCCGTCTACTACCTATACTATAAATCCTAAGAATTATAACACTAGAGAGTTGAGATAATATAAAAGTTAACATTTATGACAATTATTTAAAACTACTATATATATTTATTATATTCTCTCAATGACCTTAAGATAAAAAACATTCCTCTAAGTATTTCAAAATGTTCTGCCTTTATATTTTATTACACATGTATTATATAGAATAACATCATTCATAAATTACTACACTATGAGGCAAATTTATGGATCCAAATAAATTAAAGGTGTATTATCATCGACTATGCTTGTTCCTTAAGGCATAGGTGTCTAGATATATGGGTGCATGATTACTTTATAGAAGGTGCCCAAATAAATAATCCTGTTTGGCAGAATAATTCACTATTTCCTAGTTAACGTGGAAAAGCCATTTAATTTCTGTGTTTTATCTCTCACTCGACTTTACGACCGGGAATAATAAATTAGTTAGTAAGCATCTATAAATCACATGCTAGTAAATAATGTATCTGGCCCTAGGGAACGAAAATATCTCGCTAGTTGAGGCATGGGTATACGATACTGCGGACGCTGAAGGAGTTCAGGTGCTAAGTCTATACCAGACTCTTGCGTTATGTAGAATTCTTCTTTGGCCACCACAGTTAGAGGTGAACTAGTTTGTGGCGAATGCAAGCTTTAATATATCCTTTCTTTAAAGCTGCATCAGTGAAATTATCTATGTCTTCCAGGTAGCGATGTGGGAGACGGTACTGTTTTCTAAAATTGATCTTTGGAGCATCTGGAGTAAGTTTTATTTCATCAAACTTCTGTATGGGACACACAGGAACTGCACATCCATCTAGAGCAATAACGGTTCCGTTGATATTTCCATTAAACAAATCACTGAAGTTCTTCTAAATGCTCAGGTTTCTTTAAAATAGAAAATAATTGCTTCTTCTTTACTTAGATTATCTGTAATAATCTCTCTGTATTGCATTTTTCAACTGTTTATCTGATAAACTTTTATCTTGAGCAGGTTACATATACAAGTAGATCCTATCTGCTTATTCTCTGTAGCAATAGCAAGTTTTTTATTAATATTTCTTTTTTCATTAACTTTTAAAATTCGGATGACATTTACACGAATGTTTTTTATTTCTCTTTAAGAGTCAGATTTTGGAATCAACTCATCTATTAAGTTCTAGATTTGGAGAAGGCTTGTCTTTTTCCTGAAAAGTTAGAAGTATTTTTTTTATTACCCCATTCCATGGTTCTGTTCCTCATGGAAAGGTTATATGTAGTTGTTCTTTCTTTTCTAACTTCACTGTTATTAGTGCTATTGTTCTCTGTATGAACACTCTAGCTGTATTTCGTTCTATCTTGTTCAGCTCTATGGTTAGTTTGAAACAAAGACTCCTTCTTCTATCTGGCTGAGTTTCTTCCGAAAACATGTTCTTACGAAACTCAAGTTCTGATTAAGACTTTTAAGACACTTTTTCTCTAAGTCTTCTATGATCTCTTGAGCTCTTCCATACTCTCAAAATCTTAGTCATAATTAAGATATTCTGTTGAGAAGTAAATCCAAAGGAAGGCTCAATATCTATGAGTTTTTTCTGATATTCCCAAAGAAGATTCTTCAAGTCCAACATGAATACAGTAAGAAATCATTACTAACTCCTTTTGAATAATTTCAGACCTGTTTAACGAATAAACAGAAGATTGTCTCGGCTTTGTCTGGTTTTGAGAAAGAATCTTCAATTGGAATCAAAAAGTCTTCTTAGGGTTCTTGCCACCAGAAAAACTATTATCCTTTAAGAATATATGAGCGGGCCTCTGATGGAGAAATCATTAAAGATTGTAGTCTTAGCATTTATGTCTATTTTCTGTCTTTCAGTTATTAGGCCTAACGTGCATATCTTCTCTTGCAACTTAGTGAGGTATTCTTCAAATTTAATTCGCTACCCAAGGCTTGGTTGTCGTTTCCTATTTCTTCCATGACAATTTTAAGTTCTTTAGCTAATTCTGGGTTAATGAGGGGTATACGCAGCGGTTTGCGATAATATCCCTCCATTAATGCGGTCCATATGGGATGGTTTGTAACCCAGCGTTGCATTGTAGGAAGGGGTTGTTGCCGGCCTGTGGGAGGTGGCTGCATACTTTCAAAGGATTATTTTTGGGATGGCCCCCACGGATGTTGAGGGTTGTCCTCCATATAAAGTATCACTAGCTTGGGTCTGTCCCCAAAGCTCCACTAAACTCACTTCTATTGTTAAAATATTTCTGTTTGGCCATTCCAGGAAGGATAAGTCTTCTTTTTATTTGAGGGGGGAGTGGCCCCCGATGCATTTAAATGTAGTGATTTAAAGGTATTTGTCCATAATTATACATTATGTACTTTTTATGTGATATTAAGCACCTTAAGGAGTATATCTTCTGTAATTTCCTGTATATTTACTATCATGGTTGATGCCTATATTAGTCACCAAGCTGTTCTCTGATTTGGGTTTAACGACATTGTATCAATGTTAGTAGAAATATATATATAAGAGATAGATATATATATTGGAGGTATAAGTCCTCATAATCCTTTTGTTGTGGGTTCCCTTAACTTACGGTTGCATCCTTAGTCCTCTTACTATGTTTGTTTACAATCATGTTTCTTCATTCATATTGATTAATTACATCTTCTGTATTTGCGGTCATAATCTTTTGGTCATTCAAGTTTGTTGAAATCTTCTGTTGAATCAATTAATTTCTAAGTACTTATGTTATTCACCATTCAAGACTCTCCTTTGAAGCTATCCATTAGGGTCAACTGGGTCCGGCTATAGCCTCTCATGAAAACCAGTAGCAGAGTGAATAATAGATAAACATTAGATTGATTAAATTATCGAAGAAGAAGGTGCGTTTAGGATTATCAAACATATCATAGTGATTAAACTTTAAATTAATTCAAAGTGTATATATCAGTTTCAAAACACTATAGTGTTTCTTTAAAAAAAAACTTAAAAAACTCCCAATTACTTCATTACTAAAAAAAAAAAAAAAAAACTAAATAAGTATCATGAAGATATTCTTTTTTTTTCAAAAAGACTTGCCAAATAATTAACAGTAAGTTTTCAAAAAATAATTTTTTTTCAACCGTTTTTGCAGAACATAATCTAACTTTTGGAAATGATAAGAAATTCTTATTAGTTTCAAAGAAAATGAATTATATTTCCAAACTATTAATTATGAGAAGGACTATCTTAAGTAATTAATTAAATTTTTATTTTTTCCCCCCCATTTAATTTATGTTTAAAAAAATAGATATTAATAAAAAATTTAATAAAAAGAAAATAAAATAATTATCACTGAAGATATCAATTAGTGGAAGTAATTTACAATTTTCTTTCAAAATATATTCATAAAAACAATATCTTTGAGGCCTCTATTTTCCACTAAAAATTAAAATAATTTTCATTCAAAAATATATTAAAAATATCAAAGTCCTAACAGATTAAATATATTTGATAGATTCTTGTTCTGCTATTGTAATTAATTAATGCTTTTTAATCTGTAATAAAAAAGTTGAGATCTTATTTCATTAAAACCCAGTAATATAAATGCAACTCGAGTTATATATAGCTATACTATAAATATATATAGGTGATATTGGTTTAAAACTACAAGAAGAGCCACAATCCGTAATATCAAAAACTACGAATATACTAGGAAAAAGGAAGATTCCTAAACTAAACGTAGGTACGTAAATTTAATTGTCCTCTGATAACAAGATAGATAAAGACAAATATATATACATATACATAAGTACATACATTTTTCATAAATCAAATATCTCAAAAATATCATTTGTTACCCCATCTTTGATCCAAGTATAATACTCAAGGCCCCGTAGAGTATCTTCATTAGAGGTCCAATGTTGTGTGGATAAAATCTTACCTTGTTGTCTAATACATGTACTCAGAAGTAGTCTTTCAAAAAATGTGTCGATAAAATAGATAAGTTATCATAAACTGGGATATAGATAAAATACATATATCAAAAATAATTTTAATTGGCCCTATTTAAGATAAACTTACAACAAATTTAATTTTTCTTAGGGTTGATAATTTGTAGCAGGGGTATTTTTATACATCTCAGTGTTGCAGTAGATATTATTATATTTTGATAAATAAATTACTAGGTCTATAAGAAAATAATATGTTCAATTTTTACTGTAGGTATATGGAATTATTTGAGCACCATATAGCATATTTGATTAGGTCAAAAAAAAACATATATTCTAAATAACATTAGAATACAATATAATTATATAATAATTTTCTGTATATTTTTGATCTAAATTATTTACGGAAATTATATACGGAACATCAGCAATTATTTAAGATCTACATCGTGATACCTTTATTACGTGATCACTTTGGTGATACCTTAGTTTGTATGACACTTTATATTTAATCATTTGGTGAAAAACCGTTTCAGACCTGTGTTCCACTCTTCCCTCCTAGTACCCCTGTGCCACAATAGTGTGTAGTGCTGGTCTTGCCAAAGTCCAGACAGCCCAGGAAACAACAAGATGTGTGTTACCTCACTTTGTACGGAATTCAATTAATTTTATGTCATATTTACTCGCCAGTTCTACGGATTTCGAAATTTGAAAAAAAAGACCCAGTTAGTTGAAACCACACTTTCACTCCGCACCAACACCCAAAAAGAACCAAAAAAAATAAAAAAAACACTCGGCTTCTGCAAGGCCTCACTAGAGATACACCAGAAGAAAACGGGTATCTCCTTACCAAAAACCACCGAAGACGAAAAGGCGAATTGGGAATTTTAGTACCACCTGAAAAGTTGATAACAACAAATGGGAGGATCCCTACTTAAACCCCGTGACAAGCCACTGCTCACCGCATTAAAAGGTGCGACGAATGACCACCATTATATCTAAACAATTAGAAAGAAACCACAATTCGACAATTTTACCACACTTAAGTTATCCACCCTTATTCGTCGGTATTCCTTTAGGTAAGAAAAAGAAAAAGAGTTTAAGAATAAATATAGCAATAATAAAATGTCGATAATAAGAAATTTCATAATTGAAAAAGTAACGAATTAGTAGATGTGAATAAAAAGAGGTTAATCTAATAACATAGAATACGAGCTACCACGAATCATTAATATTAACTTAATAATATTATTAAGGTTTAACTAATAAAATTTTTTTTATATTTTATTAATTATTTATTTTTTACATTTCCTTATGTGTAATAAAATGTCAATAAATATAAAATAAATTATTCCTCCAGCTCGATAGATATATATATTATATTTATAAATAATATACTATAATATATATATATATATATATATATATATATAATTATATATATATATATATATATTATAAAATCACGATGTGACGTGGTTAGTTAGTTGTTGTGTTATGCATATAATACCGCAGCTATATATGTAGACTAGAGTTAAGAAGTAAAAGAAAGAAATGATAAGGATAATAAAAATGAATCAAGAATAATTGATAGTGGAGGTGAGGAAAAGAATATTAGTGTAGAATGAAAAAAAACAAATGAAGGTTCAATAATGAGCCAAGATTTCAATCCCTTACTTTACTCTTTGGAGGTAAAATCAAATCCTTACTAATCTCCGCATTCAGTTCTACCATTCATTATGACAATCTCCCTTCCTTCCGACAATACTCCATACAAAAATTAAGCTCTCTTTTTCGTTTCTCCCTTCCCTCGCTTACGATTTGATTCATATATCACTGGAATGAACTAGTTAACAAAATATTGCTAATGGAACAACTTACCATGATATTGTTGAACTTATATCTTGGTCTATGAAGTTTATGGTTTATTCTACATCTGTTAAAACGCAAGAAATCTTAACTAGCTCTAATCATTAAATTAAAACAATAAATATAATTTAAAGTAAAATACGTTAATTCAGCTAAAAAATGATTCTCTAAACTCTATTCATTATATCATATTTAGTATAAAAAAAAATAAAATAATTAATGAATATATATATTCCTAATTAATTATTTTAAATGCCGTAAATTGCACAAATTTTCTATTGTATTCTCAAAACAACTTCCCTCAGGAACCGTACAAATAGAAAAAAATTTAGCAATTACTAAATTTTTTTTGTATTACTTTTTTCTTCTAACATTATTTTAACAAAAACAAATTAAAAAAAATACATTACGTTAAATATAATTTGAAACAATAATAGTCATTAATAAAATTATTTATAATTATAAATTATATTCATTATATATATTTAATGTCAATAGAATAAGAATCTTTATAGTATTTTTATTTCACACATATTTTAAAAACAAAATAATAGTAGCTAAATCAGCCTAGTATATCTGCTTATTATTGATGATATTTATCTGTCATTACATTTTTATAAATTTTCTTTTTTTTTTTTGTTTGGTTCATACGTGCGCAGTTCATACACATTTCATTAAAATTATAATTTTTAACACCTTTTTGTGTTGGAAATTATCGCACAAATGACACTGGAAGACATACTAAATTATATAAAGTCCGAAAGGATCAATAGTATATGCATGCCAAGATCAAGTGTAATTTGCACCATATTTCCTTATTTCTCAATTTAAACTTAGTCGTGAAATATGTTTTGTTTTTGTGAGAGTTTGAAATATTTGTAAATGTCTGTATCTCACTGAGGGTACTCTATTTGAGATTTTTTCCACCTTTAACAGCTTAGGAGTCAATAAGGTTTTGCGATCTCTTCCGAGAAAAGTATCGAGAAGTCCTCATCAACGCTAAGTGACAAAGCATTTCGACCTCCACGGAAAAGTTGCTTGAAAACATGTTACGGCTACAAGATGCTAGTCACAGAAAATCATCACTAGAGGCCGTTTAATGTAGGCCGCCAATCACTCAATCCGTTACCTTACGGTTTTACTTTTGATGCAAAGCGAATATTAGAGAAAATTTACAGACCTCTAAATACAAATACCTGTTCTAAAAAGCCTATAAGGTCTACAGTGTGTCGAAATATGTTATTATTTTTTGAATATTTAGTAATCCATAAATTTGAAATTCATTATAAATAATTAATATATATATAGTAATTAGTATATAAAAACGCTATAAGAGAATAAAAGATGATTATTTATTTTATATTAATTTACATTCCTATCCAATAAAAACTTTCCAAATCAATAATATATCTAAACATCAATTGGAAAACTCTTCGTAATAATAAAAAATTATAATTTATAGTCTCGAAAGACTACTTCACAAATAAACCTAAATAAAGAGAAATGGAAAAATACGGCTATCATACATTTAAATATTAATTTTAAAATAACATTAAAGTACTGTAATATAAAATCAATTAGTTTGATCTTACAATATTTCATATATGTCACATATTAATCACCAAGAAACAGCAGTTATAATCTGACAAGTGGATGGTAGAGGTCTTTCTAAGAATAAAGAACATATTTTTCACTCTAAAATAATTTTACAAATTATTTCATATTCTCGATGCATAGTGTAGAAAATGGCCTCTTTACTTCAAGTGACAAATTCGCATAATAAATATTTCTTTATATAAACGTAATAAGAATAAATTAAAACTATTAATAGTACTTTCACTTAGCGAGTGAGTTAACTAAATTACATCCACTCAGTTACTATCTCTTACACACAAGAAGCAACCACAAAATCATCATGCTAAAACAGGTTTTTAGTTATATTGCATCACTATCTGAGTGTTTCGGATAATTGAGTCCTACTTATTAATTACATATATTTATGAATTAGAACTTTATTTTAGTATATTAACTTCTACTAAAGTAGTATCTTACATTGATGAGTAGTATTATAATTAAACACTGTATCCTCTAATCTATAATAAGAGTGATGCTTCAGATTACCTTATGATCGAGCGATGTTGTAAATAAATCTGTCAAGAGAATCAATTTCCTTCTGTTATTAATAAATATCTGAATAAATAATGACCAACGAATCTTTTAAATTATTAATGTATTATTTAATTTATCAATTTAAAAAATAAAAATAATATAAAGACAATACATCCTCTTTTTCCTAAATTATGCATCACCTACTATATATATCATATTCCAATATTCTCACTTATATAATATATATAATATATATATTAACTATATACTAATATCAATATATATTAATATTAAATTATATCTATAATATCTATAATTATATCCATTACTATATATATTAATATATATACACACACAGAAATATCTTATACAACAGAACTGTATATTAATATAGATGTTTAATGAGAAAAACTTCTATCCCTTTAAAATCCCTTTTTTTCGCGCCCAATATATTAACCACTACTTAAAGGAGCTATTCTAATTTAACGCTGCTAATACCCTTAAAAGCAGGTCTCAGGCTATCCAAACAATACAGACTTTCCCGTAGTTCCAACCCTTATTCCTTTAATATAAGATACGTTTTCTTATCCAAATAAATCACCTCTCTCAATCTCTTACTAAACCCACTAAATTATCTCCTCTCTCTATCCCTCACCCATTACTCTCTCGCTCATTACTCAATCGTTCTTTCTACGTTATGAAGTCTAAAATTTATGGATTTCTTGAAAACCAAATTCTAGATATCTAGATTGCTACCTATATAGTGATGATTCACTAGATTTATGAGAATGTGGATTAAGAATGGATTTTTCGACGTAGTCACGGCAAATGAAAATTTTCGTCCTAGGAACAAATTTTCTAAAACGCAACAATTTAAAATTTTTATGATCCAAGTCATTAAAGAAATAGTGATCTACAGCGTCATAATAAAAAGATTATTAAAAGTAATTATTATTAGTTTAAAAACAAAAATGTTGATAATAATGTAAACCGCGAAGAGCTTGCAGAAATGGTGAATTATGAAGCAGAATTTTGTTTTGATTTGAATTATTAAATCTTAACTAATTCAATAAACTTTTAGTTTTCTATTATTTGAATATTCAATATTGGCAAAATTATATTTATATCAAATATATATATATAATATATATATATTAATATGATATAATATATTACTATATATATATATATATAATATACAATAATATCTATATTATATATATCATGATATATATATATATATCCTACCCTGAGCTTCTATGGTACTGGCACGTATAGTTTTGTTCAGACTGCGAGACTAACTATATATATACTAATATAATTATATATTATAAACTAATATATTAATAAAAATTACGATGTGGTGGACTCACACAGGAAACGAGAAATCAAAATAACTAAATATTATTATAAATAATCATATAGTATATTTTGACTAAGGCTCTTACAATAAACAATTATAGATTTATGAAATTATATATAAATTAATCATATATAATTTATTAAGTTTAAACGACTTGGTTAACATTTTCAAAATTGAGTATAATTATATAATAAATATATAGATTAAAACAAAAATTAAATAAGAAATATTGTAATATATATTTTATTATGTATGCTAAATTACTAATCAAAACCACGCTATAGTCTTAATTTAATAAGAATGAGGTATATAGCCAGTATGAATTACTTAAGGCCGTTGCTTTTAGCTAATATTCAGTTTAAAAAATTTGCCGAGATGGAATTAGTTATAAGTGACCACTGGTAAGAAGTTTGTAGTGAATGATATATAAACACTAATACTTGACAATAATTAATAAATTGATATTTTGATATTATAAAAATATATATTATTTTTTATCCAGGTATATAGTATGGATGGCCCCTTATTTCACCTAGTCCTCACCCTATCTCACCCCTCATTCCATAGTAATCTAACCCAATACACCCCGTCCTCACGTCCCCGCCAAGCGGAATTAGATAGTATATAGTGTCCCCTAAGCCGTCAAATTACTTCCCCTTCGCTAAAGTATAAAAAATTTTCACCAAGAGGGAGACAAGGAAGTAAGGGGTTTCTTTAAGATAAAAAATACCCGCTTAATTTATATAAATATATTCAGAAGAGTGAGTGAGAAGTGGCAACGAACCCTCGAACACATCGAACTATACATATATTAAAGAGAGTGAGGAGAATACGCATATAGAGCGCTATATCGACTCACGACACAACATTCGATAGAAAACGTAGAGTAACCAAGCTAGCGAGTCTCAGTTCCGGTACAACCATATAAGTCAGTGACCAAAGATTCAAAACAAATAACTCGCAAATAATAATTATCGCTCTTTGATTTTCTTCCTCTTCCTTTCCACAAGCAACTGCCTCATGTATTCGCCTTCTTCGCATAAAGTATAAAAAATTATATATATAAATACTAAATAAATTAAGATTAATAATAAATATATTTATATTATGATTAAAGTTTAAATAAAGTAATATATCAGATAATAATAATGCTTACAAGAAAAATTTTTATTTTAATAAGTTATTGTAGGAATTGATTAATTTGACATTAAGACGCTACGCTACCAGAATGGTAAGCATTTATCCATAATATCGGAATCTTCACTCGAAAATAGTCTTTCGTCAAAGAACAAGAGATCCATAATACCTTTCAAAAAAGATTAGACTGCCTTCAAAATTAAGAAGCAGGTAGGCCAACTATACTAGAGACACATATATGACTATAAGTTCGCCCTCCAAGAAAGTAACCCGGCACGCAGTTAGCTAGCTTAGATATTTTCTTTCCTTCAATGCCTCTGGGAACAAAGATTTTCACGCCCGCATAAGAAAGAAACAATAGGGGGAGGTGTAATTATAGTTCTTAAAATGCATTACATACGTTCAACTAAAAAAATCGTTGCCCTATGTGAAAAGGGAAGTATAAATAATAATATCCTTAGTAGTATAGAGGTAAGTGCTAGCTGTTAGTTCTTATATTACTTCCAGCAGTCCAGTTGGTTGACTAGATTTAAGCTCCTCCCTAATACATTCTGATTATACCTTCACCTTTTGAACCACCCTGTCCATTCCCATAAAGAAGGTCTAATTTCGTCAAAATTAATATAGTTTAGAATCTTGGACATCAGCCTCAGACAGCTACTGCAGAAGTCGATTAGCTAATGCTACGTAGTACGCTTCTATAGTAGGTATTAATACTATTAAGTATAATATATAGTATCTGATATATATATACTATATATATTTTAATATTAATATATATAATTAATATATAATATTATATATATATATAATTAGTTAATATATTAATACTATATATTATTAATAATATATATAATATTATATATTTATAATTAAGTATATATATAAATATTATATATATATATTTATAGGTTAAAAGTTATCCATTATGTATATTTATATATTATATACCTATTAAGTGTACATACGTATATTTCTGGAGTTTCCAAAATTGCTGGAAATTTCTTTCATTTTTCTTGGTGTCAATATGTTTTTATTCTAGGATGTGTTGTCGCAGTATATCCGATTATATGATCGCGATAAAGATTAAATATAATACAAGAATGAGTTTTGTACGCTTCCGAGATGAATTTAACAGTCATTTTAATTTGGCAGCCGCGCGTCGAAATGCTAAATGAACAAAGTAACTTGTGAAAGTGTCTGATAAAAGGGCTTTGAGAATAAATGTACAAGGAAGAAGTGCCAAAAGACTAGAATTATAAAAATAAACAGCATAAACGGTATGCCTACCTAATATTAGGGTATAAAGCCAATAGTTGGAAAACGAAAAAAAACATTAAAAACTTTAGAACAAAATTAATATAATACGTTTGAGATAATTACTTCAGTATCTATCGATTGATGTAGTTTTTCAGAAAAGAGTTTTGTTCTACTAACAAGTGGAAAACCCTTAAAAACGTTTCCGGGCACGAAACAGAAAAAAGATACATTAGCGCATTTCACAACGTTGTGTTTTACTATAAATTATAAAATAAGAAAAAATCTTTCGACTTCAAAAGATAGTTAGGGATTTTTAGAAAAGTATTTTCAACAAGTTCGCTACCCCATTCCCATGTTATAATTCTGCCGTCGCGTGTGCTGTGTGCACCCGTCAGTGCCCCAGTAAACGCCCAGTAATGATAATTGAGTATTAGTAATATGATTTGACTAATATATATAACACGTAAGTTACTTAGTTATCACTATAAAGTTAGACTCCACTAGTATGATGAACTTTTAAGTTTTTTTATATGCATAATATATTTATAAAATAATTTAAAATTATGTGTATATATATATAAACGTGGTAAATAAGAAATAATGTAAACCGCTATATGATTAGTTAAATATTTATAAATGTGATGACATATTATATAATATATAGATAATGATGAAGAAGTATGACGTAAATAAAGTATATACTTATTTTTCACTATTGATCAAATATATTATACATATAAATATCACTAAAGTATCACTGAGTGAATTGGGATACCTTGATTTTTATTGTTTAATCCCGACTCACTATATTCCTGGGTCTAGTTACACAGTTAGATTGTATTTTTAGATTATTGTCCTTAGTTCGAATTTTTTCTTTTTTTTATATAGGTATAAATAATAATATTGTCATATTAATAATAATAATAGAGAGGGAGTAATATTGTCAATTGATCTAAGTATAACTTAAAATTCAAAAGTTTAAATGTTATTATTATATGACTTAGACCACACATCATATTCAAAAAAAAAAAATAATGGTACCATTAAGAAGTTGAGATTGTTTTGGAAAGTTAAAGTAATCACTCTGTATATCTAACAAACTTCCGAGACCAGGTTCAAGAGTGTCTTTATTAACTAAAAATGTTTATTATATTTATTTATAAAATCTTATAAAAACTTAAAAAATGTAATATATTAACCTTCTCATAGTGATATAAAAACACACATTGACAGAAATCTAAAGCATTAATAGATGCAAAGGAAGAGCGCTATACTGTTTCGATCTCTTCGTGTTTCTCTTAACACCAGAGAGAGGTGCGGACACAAACGTAGAACAGGCACCTAGTATACTCAACCTTTCCTTGCATCTCCGGCGGAGAGCGTGCAACGTGGCCTGCCCCCTGGAAAATAAATCCCCGTGAAATAGAACGACCCTTCTCCGCACCTCGGTATTAGTCTCGGCAAACCTATTCTTGGTAGGTCCGCTCGGAGCGGATCTGAGTCGGACTAAAAATTGTATGCCGGAAGCCCGAGTGCCCACCGTTCTCCTCGCAGCCTACCACTCCACCTCATTTATATGAGGTAGGTATTAGGACAAATATACTAGGTACCGGCTCACCACCCTATCGTAATATGCCCCTATACAGTTACCCGTAGTGACTTCATGAGATATTTATTTCTGCGTTTGCTGCTTAATTAATTTATTTATACTATTTTCATAAAGTTAAATTGAGTTTATTTTTTATTGACATTTTATTAATACTAAGCTTTATCTGCAGTATCTAGATTTTATCCTTATTTTTCATATATAGGTTATTTTCTTAATATATATAGTAAGTAGGTAGTTGGACCGTATGTAACTTTTCGGAATGACTCGACTATCCTCGACCTTATGTATTTGTTTTGGATGTACAATTTTTCTCATAGTACATCATACATAAAAGCCATTAAATATACGCAGATCCGTCTAAATCCGAGTCGCAATGTTTCTCGCTTAAGTTCTTTTTACTACCGCCAAAAGCAATCCACAACTACAAGGCCACTTCAACTTTTAATATGTACTTTTCCGCCTATGGGCATAAGAATGATAATAGTAGAAGTCTATAACTTAGGAAGTTGTGTTAGTCATTAAGAAAATATATATAGCTCTTTTGTGTCTTTGTGACGCCGTATATTATTAATATAATGTATTATTTTTCCGTTAATATATTGCATTATGAGTTTATAATAATAATCTTATATAATATATAATAATATATAAAAATTAATTTTATTATATTATAGTAATTATTTGGTCATTGAATGCCACTTTCAGTTTGAAGATTTTTTTTTAGATTTTCAAACTGCCATGAAGTAATAGTTACTCAGGGTATCCAAAATAAGGTATTTATATATATGAGTTAAATGTTATAATATTGGCAATAAGGTGGAATGAATATATAAGTATTATAAATAATTAAAAGGAGTTCAGAGTGAAGGAAAGACTGTATGGTACCTCTTTATACTTCCATTATTCGAGGAATTTGTTCACGGTGAGTTATTAAAAGACTGTGTAATTTGGCTATTTTAATCTTTTTATAAACTTTTGAATAGTTACTTAATTAGAATATTGTTCGAGGGATGATTTTTCTTTTGATTATTTACATTCATCATAATCGGATATTAGTTATTTACTACCCATTACTTTGGAGTATTATATATATAGTAATTATATAAGTATTAATATGAAGTTTATATTATTTATTATTAATATATAATAATTATATTAATATAATATATATATATATATGTATTATGAATTTAATAAAAGTTTGCTAGAATAATTATTTAAAATAAAAAGACTCGTTTTTTTTAAACGTATTTTTAATAACCATACCAAACTATTAAAATGCTCTATTCATAGAACAAATATATATTTTACAACAATGTGGATTTTCTAGATAAATTATTATTAAAAATTTCAGTAATGAACAGTTGTTCCTTAATATTTTTCTATATGAATAGGTGATGACGACGGTTATAACAAAAAGTATGAAAGGTTAAGATGTTGTTAAGGTCTGACCATTAAGTTAATAATTAATATTAGTATTAGGCACATAAATTTATAATTATTATATAGGCCAAAAAGGACTTAGTTTTGAAATAATTAATATATAAATTAATATTTATATGTTGAGATAGTAGTAGTAGTAATAGAGTATTATTATTATACCCTATATAATGTAGCCTACTTATATTCAAATAAATAATGTACCTGCTTGACCACCAAGCAATAAATTCCTCAACGTGGCTTACGTAAAAATAATAGGAGTAAATTTGAAAATTGTATAATAATTAAACCAACACCAGCTCTATTTTCGTTATAGCCCTATAGTATAATACCGAATTATGATGAGGTAGGCGCCTTATATATATTCTACGAAGAAGTAAAGTTCCTAAGTGAGTTTATTAGATTACGATTTCTTTACGATGTAGATAACACACTTTTTGGTAACTTCCGAATGTGCTATTCGAAGACAGATTATTTTCTTTTGGAGTTATTATGCATATGTTGATAAACATGTCTCACTAGTCACGTCTTTTTTCAAAATTATCTTATATGATATATAAATATAAATTAATAGAGTGTATTAACAGAAAATAGAAGATTTTTAATGTAAAATTTTTAGAGTAACACGAAACAAATTTTGAATGGACTTATAAGAATCTTATCGCCAATTGGAATAATTCCTAGTAATTGGAAATCCCATTAATCAAAAGTAGTAGTAAACATATTTTTAGTACTCCTCTCGTGGCTCTCCGACGCAATTAGCCCAGTACGAGCCTAAGATACTGTTGTCCGTACAAGGACATCATATAGGTGTGTATACCGAACAAAAAAATTTTGAAATGTATGAGTAACTTCTCAATTCATGATTCCCAAACAGATTTTATATTTGGTTGAGACCGATTTTTGATGAGTATGCCTTACGCTTACCATATTTGGTTAGATCATAAATGTCTAAAACACTTCGTTTGATTAAAAAAAATATGCTTTCTCATGGTAAATATTCTTTATTTTATAATATGTTACGTTATACTGTCACAAACAGAGGTTTCTGAATTTTAAATAATCAAAGATTTAATTAGGATCTAAAATTATTAACCGTTACATTTTACTAACGACGAGTCGAAAGGGTTAATCACAAGACAGTTGTAGAATAATGAACATTACCATCAGTCCCTATATTCCTAAGTTGTCGCCTCAATAGTGAGAAACTGTGAGTAATTTAACAACTCGAAAATATCCTAATAAATAATTTCTTTGAAGTTAGCTATTGAAATCTTATTCTGTCTGACGATTAATTTTTCTTCATAACTATAACACGATTAATGTAGAGTTGGATCGAATATCATTGGACGTAGTGCAATATTATTTATAATGACTAGACTACTTTACTATTAATACTAGGGAAGTTATGTCACCCATCATAATAAGAATAAGCTTAGGAAAGATGTCAGAGGATACAATGTATATGGCGGTGATCGATTTTTACTAATTATACATATGCCCAGAGGTGGTAGAGGACTAATATTACTATATAATTGTACGGTTATTTTTTAATTGGAATATATAAAAATTTCTCGTTCTTCTATATATTCACTTACATTGCAGTAAGAAAATTGTAATATTATCATTCCAGGCCGCGCTTAGGAAAAAATAATCTAGGATTTTGCGTATTATTAGTGAGAGGGGAGAAATGAAGGCCATGCAACGAATATGTACGTATATTACTCGGTAGATGGAGGAAGAGGCCCATAGACCGCAGCTGGAGTATGATAGAAAATTATACTCGTGAAAGGTCGCCGCCGGCGGCCTTTCCTAATAATTTATACAATATCGGTAACGGAATTATTAAGTATGATACCCTGGCTCGTAAACCCATTCATATATGATGAGATATCTTATATTTTTTCACCTACTTGATATAATAATTAGCTATTATTTATTATACCTTTAGTGCTAACTATACTTGCCAATAATAAAGCATCTATTCTTTAAAATTAATACATATTAATTATGTAGTCATATTCGTATGTAAATCTTGATATCTTTTTTCTCCCTCCTTAATATATATTATATATAAGTGTATGGAATATATACCAGATCTTTTGATTAATATTGTATTTATAATTATATACGTAACACGCATTAAACTAAATAATGAAAAAATTGTTTAACTACAAGTCTATATAAGGTTATTATATACATATAATATATATATATATAATATCTATCATTACTTATATATTTTATATATCTCTTATACTTATAACTCATATAACACTAACGATAATATTTACTGGTACATATAAACTTCCTTCATACATATACTTATATACTTCAGCTATTATACCCTATATATATATAAAATTTATACTACTATAATGTGGAGGATGAACTCTGATAATATATACCTATCTTCTATACTTTTATATACCTCTACATTACTTATCTTATATATACATATATTATATATATATATATCTCATTATATACCATCTATATATATTATATACCGTTATAATATTCTACCCTCCTATTATCTTATATATTGCTCTCAAGGGTATATATAGTCCTATATTAGTTGCGTTATTAGATTGTTGACCTATATATATGTGTATTAAAATTAAGGCATGTTTATTTGTCACACATTTGAAATGGAAGCAGCACATTACATAGGCCTTATGTATATTAATATATATATATAGGTGCTATACCAATATGTGATCTCTACTGTAAAAGCTATAATTATATTATATATCTATTATGATATTTAATTTCGTTATTAATAGGTTATTATTAGAGCATAACAAGGATTTTTTATATAAATATAATAGTACCACACAGTACGAAGGTTTAAGTTTATTATTTATGCCAACTGGGAAAATTAGTTTATAGAAGGAGAATTTACCGAAATAGTAAAATTATAGTTATTATTATTATATATTATATTTAATTTAATTTTATATTAATTATATTTATAATTTATTATTATTATTATATATATTATTTATTTATAATATATAATTTATTTTATATAATTATTTTTATATATTATTATATATTATATTTTTTATAATTTTTTAATTTATTATATTATAATTTTATTTAATTAATTATTAATTGTATGTAACTGTGATAAGGTTATATTCACACATTCAGTATATAAATTTATTATAACGGATATGATTACATTTCAGTACAACATATCATATATCATCAAAGTGCATTATTAACGATAGTATATTTCATTCTACTACAGCGTTTACATACCAGTTAATCATTAACATTACATCTACTATGAAGCATACATTAGCATTACTTACATACATACATACATACATACATACACATATCATGTCCGCTAGAAAATAATTGATTCGGTGGTGTGTTTTTATGAGTAGTTTATGTTTGCAATATTTTTGTTAATATTCACGAATGCAAATATTGAAAAAACTGCCGTATATAAAATATTAATTTGTATTAAACGTTTTTTTTGAACCACGGCCAAACCAGGCACATAGAGCAAATTTATTATAACCATATATTTATATATTTTATTATTATATTATTACTTATTATATATTCATTATCACTTATATTTTATTGAATTCTAACCAATATTCAAATCAAACAACACATTTTTAATTATATCTATTTAAATATAATAATTAAATAATAATACTTTTTATTTTATTTTATTAATTATTATATTAAATTTTTTCTGTTATTAATCTCTTTATTTTTATTGTGTATCAATTAATTAATTGAAAATTTGTATTATCTGATATGTATAAAAATAATCGTATATTCAAAAATAGTTATTGATTTTAATAGTAGTTATTCATACACTGAGCCTGTCCAACCTAGCCTTGCTCAGCGAGAAGCTCCCTCCCTGTACTTATGCCCGACTCGTCTCTCCCGCCTAAATGAGTGGAATGGTCATAATCATTCTTGACTGATCTGAGTGCCTGAAGTAAATAAATAATATATAACAGTTGTTGTGATATTACGTCAACGTAATATCTCTGGAATTAGAGATAGGTATAATTATATATATATATATTATATATATTATATAGTTATTAGATATATTTATATATATCATATAAATTTTAATTATTTTATCAGTGGATATATAACTAATATATAATATATATATATATATATATTATATGAGAACATATTAAGATAGGTCGTTTACTTACATATTTCATTTTAATACTTTTTAAACACAAAGACTGAGTAAACTGTCATTGCATATGTCTATTTAATGGCAACCGGTATTCGGAGGCTGGTGTGCTTTCGATGGTGTCTGGGATACTTCTGCGCGGCCCACCAATTGTGATATCAACTCGCTAATAATGTCTGTGACAATATTGTTCGTGGCGGAAATACAATTCTTTCCCGCCACAATATTGCGGTATTGTTACTATCGGGTTTGCGGAGAAGTGTTCGCGTAAAAGCACCGTAAGAATTGAAAATCCCAAACAATAGGAATACTCCGTAATCATCCGTAACAACAGATATCCTAACTTAATATACGCCTTTAGAGGATAGTTAGAAAAAACCAATGCCCTAAGGGAGCCTCTACATTATAATGAACGTTCCTAACAACCTATAAGACCAGTGCCCCGTTAAGCCGTATGTAAGGAGCTACTCTCTCGCTAAACCCTATAGCTCACTCACTTGGCCGCCCTATAACCTTTGATATCACTAAAACTCGTAAGATTTTCTGTAAAAACCCTCCTGTCTAAAAACTAACCATGTGTTGTTCGACCGAACCTGTCCGTAAGGTTCCTAATGCCTAACCTCACTACTATACGTGGAATCAATCTGTGGTTTGGGAATCCGGTTCCCGTCCATTCGACTTTCAATGGCGCGTTACATTCCTAAATTCGCGCAGTAACAGGCTTTAACGGTCGCTAACCTAAAATCCAGTATAACGGCTTTACACTCCATTAGAATATGAGCTGTCTCTACTGGCCACGACTAACTAATATACTTATTCTATCTAACCTAACCTTGAAAATTTATCGCCTAAGTTTTCCCTAACCTGCAACCAAACCTAAACCTCCCAGGAAATCTAAACTTGTTGCTGTGAGTTGAAGAGAACTTCTGCCAACGAGGGCCAAGTAATAATTAACTGTAGATTCGCTCCAAAACGACTTCTCTAACGTTATTTCCCGAAACTATCACTTCGAGTAGCTAAGATACCACTTAATGTACTAAACGGCTTTACATTTCAAATAAACATTTGGATAAAAGTGCTCCGAAGGAAGGACGGGATATCGTTCTAGGGTTTTGTAAATGTAAAGAAATATCTGAACTAATAAAGAATATGTTAAAATATATAAAATAGAAATAATTTTCCGCAGGAGAATTAATCTAAAATTCTGTAATCATGATTATCACATTCTATCATATCAATATAAAAAAAATTATAATAATTTTAGAATTATAAAATAGTAGTGATGTAATCTATCAATTTAAATCTATTTGGTATATTGTTTACTTTTACATAATTTTTATATGATAGGGCTTAATCAATTAATAAGATCAGAAGTGCTAGCACCATCGCTAATTTACTTTTATAATATACTTATATTTCGACAAAGTAAATAAAGCTCAAAAAATTTTGTTCATTGATTTAAAGAATCATATTAATTGATTCATACGATTTATATATAACTTAATATTTTAATACCGTAAAATTTAACCTCTTGTATAGTTATTATGTTACTCAGTGATTGTATATGCCCTTTTATCCCTTTCTACATTGTATAAGTGCTGTATCCAAATTGTAGCGCTAAGCCCATTTGTATCACCAAAAATGAAAGTAATTTATCCTAATCTACGAGAGAGGCCTCGCGATTACTCCGTAATATAAATTGATACCATATTATCTTGTATCCTATAAATAAAGCATATTATAAAGCAAAAGACGACGAAAAAGAAAGAGAAGAATATAAGATTGATTAACAAATATATCATATATTAAAACCAATATAAAAATTATATGGATAGTAATAATAATACATAATAATAAAATGAGAGTGAAAGTGAGGGAAAATAATTAAACTAAAAACTAATATGTTGATTAATACAATTTAAGAAAGGATTAATAAAGAAAGGAAATAATACATAATAATGAATGATAATAGATAATAATTAAATAATATAATGAATAATAAATAGATGAATAATAATAAATAATAAATAAAAAATAATAAAAATAAGAAAAAAAATAATAATAAATATAATATAAAATAATAGATAATAGAGTAATAATAATAAGCCTTAATAATTACATTTAATTAAGTAAAAGAGAAGAAGTCTTACTTGACTTTATTTATTTATTATAGTTATTTAACTTTATTTAATTTAATTGTCAATTCATTATTTTTAAATTCATTCTGCAGTTCTTATTGTATATGAAGTGTCTTCTTTTTCCGGGCCCTACCTCCTTCTGGGTTTCCATCCGGACATTCACCTCTTGCATGACGGTGGGAAATAGAATTCCTAAGGTATAAGGGTAAATAATTTTCTTAGTAAAATTTATAAATTATTTTCCCAATTTTTTTGAAAAAAAAACAAAAAACTAGAACAAGAAAAAAGAGACTTTTGTATTCATGAGTGCATTGAATCCTCAATATTTCAGACAGTAATTCAGTGAAGTTCAAAATCGGTTATAGAAGTGAACTTTTTTTCCCCCCCTTTTATATTTTTAAACGATTTTCATTTTTTGTAAGCTTGGGAAAATAATCAACTATAAGGTTTCTCTAAAAAAAAGTTTACAAAGAAATGAACAATTTGATATATAAAATATATAATACTAAGTAATACGATGGTATGTAATTTAAGTAGAAGAGGGCGACTCTTCAGTCGGCTGTTACAGGGATTTCAAATTTGTTCGTGGTCAAAAAAATTTCCTTTTTTTATTATTATTAAAAGAGAAAAGAAAAATGAAAGCACTATTATTTTCAAAAATTAATGTGGAAATAATAAGTGCAAACTACAATAATAATAATAATAAAAATAATACCAGCTTGGATTGAATAATATTAAATGAAATAAATATATAAAACAAGATAAGATAATTATTAATAAAATATATAATACCTAAGTAAAAAAAATTCTTTTAAAAATATAAAAATAATAATAATTAATAATAATACAATCAATAATAAAATAATAAATAAAAATACTTATAAATTTTAATAAATGTATTTACATAGTATAAAATGATTTAATATTTTTTATCATTAATTTTTTTTTTAATTTTTTTTTTTTATATCTCTTTGAAGTTTATTTTTTTCTTTAATAGATTATTTATTTTATGAACTTTTTTTGTTTTTTATTTTTTTTTATTTTTTTTTTTTAATTTTTTTTTTTTTTTTTCTTTTTTTCTCTTTTTTTAAATTGAGTGTTTTGATTAATATCCTAAGACTCTTAAATCTCTCTATACTTTATATGACATTCGTTGCCACGTTTTCTACATATATATATTCTTACTCACTCATATATGTCACAGATTTTTTAACATCTATATTTACATATTTCCCTCACTATACTGTTTAAATTTTAGCCTGAATATTTGGACAATTGAACGGATTTTTCCCATATACCTTGTATATATCATTTCTAATTCTAACTCTCAATCTCTTATTTCCACATAATTTATATTATCCAGATATCTTTACATACCATCCCGTGTTTTTATACCTTATATTTCGAGATTTATATTGTACCCTCATATTCATGTGAATGTCTAGGATGAGAATTATCATATTTTCCCCGAAAATGGGTGTTACATGTTAAATTGTCATCTGTAATGCTTATTTGAATACTTGGGGAAAGCCAGGTGTGGAGTGAGTGGATAAGAGATATGTGATAATTGGGTGAGTAGTGTGAATGGGGAATTGTAGTTATTGTATTATATGTGTATAGAAAATGTATTACCAAAAGAAGAGCTAAATAAAGAAGAAATAATATTAGAAAGTATTGTCGAGGAGTGTGTGAGATTGAATAGGTAAGGCAGATTATTTAATACCGAACTTGGTTAATATGGAGTTTGGAAAAATTTCAAGTGTTCAATTATGTAAATATATATATGTAAAAGGCCACTGATTGTATATATAATATGATTACAGTTATTATGCTACCAAACATGAACATAGATATATTCCCTTCTCTAATGACACCTAAATTACATTTATTATCGCTAGTATTTATTTCATTTACGTATTATAGATTTTCTTATATTATTCTATGTTTAATATTATTTATCTGTCTCGTCATCTATCCTTAACTATATTATTATATTAGTAGATGTGATAATGTATTTATGGGACAATATATTGTCATCATAAAATAAGGATAATCAGCCTTTGCGCTTCAAATACATAAAAATACATATAATTCATAATTATTTTCAAAACCTCACACATTATTTTTCATCTCAAAATCCCATGCGTATGTGCTGTGGATTATAGAGGTTTCCGTTACGTTTTCCGTTAGTGATGCTGTGTTAAATTTTATTGATTATATTTTCTAATTAATTTATTTAGTTATTAAGTATTATTATTTTTTTAAAAGGGAAATTTTATTATTATATTTTTATTTAATGGATTAATCTTCAATATTATTGTATTAATTATTAGTTTAATTATATATCTTAATATAGGGTTGAAGTTTTTTTTCTTTTTGCTGAAGGACTTTTTTTAACTGCTTCTCAGATTGCGTCCAAGCGATACGAAAGGAAACCTAATCAACGCCCTGTGATATGGAAGTACTGCCTCTCCATATTCAACGGGAGGCAACCCTGGTTTACCAGCCCGGTCTAATTGTGATTAGAGGTCGAGGCATAATAGGCCAAAAAATTAAGACTTTATTATAGAACTGTATCATGCAGCATTTATCATCAGTTATCTAAACTTTGACCCTTACTTTATCATTTTACGTCCCGCCTATTTTTTATGTCATGTCCTTGGTATTAGCCTTAGTGCGCATGGTTCTATTTAGGAATACCTTGCTTTTAAGCAGCAGGTGTATCCTTCTTTTATTGAGTAGCTTGAAATCAACTTCGCGATAATATCCCCAATACCATTTTACCTAATGGCCCATTTTCGATAGCACAAGAAGTATTATTAGTGTCGCCCCCCTGTTGGTCCGGGCGTCAATTGAGTTTTTAGTTGTTGTATATTGGGATTAAACTTCAGGCGCTTTTTTTCAACTGACTGAGTTTGCTATTTCCTTCTTACTCTCGGTTCAACTAAATCTGTCAACGTGTAATTTTTCATTCTTCCGAAATTTCACTTTTTTTCTTCGCACAATTCTTTTAATCTCTCAAACTTTAAAGCCAGCGTCTATGCTCATTTCAGATTATGTATAATTAGGTGATATAGATATATTTTATTTAAAGATTATTGTGCAACACCCCCTCTATGAATATTATGGTGTATCTGCCCGTTGTATTGGGTGGTGATCAAATCGTATTTATATTAATATTAATATTAATTTATATATTAATTATTTAATATTAATGATTATTATTATTAATAATTATATTTATATATTATATAATTAGTTAATTATTTATAATGTAAAATAATATATTTATTTATTATTAATATTATTTTATTTATAAATTATTATAATTATATTATATTATAATATTATATTCTAAATCTTATTACAATTATATTTATACAACTATGCTAATTTAATTTTCAAAAACATTTCCAAAGATTAAATTCTAATTATAAATATATATAATTCAAATATTTCCGCTATCCACCTCTATCAACTTTATATATCCGCATTTATTCTCCGACATTATATTCATTCATAACCTCTGAATCCCTTTTTAAAGATTATCCGCATCCGCAAACAGCCAAATTTTGACATCCGATCTCGTCGTCCATCCACTAATATATATATAATATAATTATAATGTCGTAGCTTTATGTAAATATAATAAATTGTATAAAAATTTTTTTTGTTTTTTTGGGGAATTAAATAAAAATAACGTTTTTTTTATTTAATTAAACTAAAAATCTATGTTGTAAAATAATAAATTATCAAGAAAAGGAATGGCAATTGTTTTAGGCCCAGTGGCAAAAGTAATAATAATGTTTTCCATTCGATTGATATATTATTTATTATTATTTATTATTATTTTTACTGAATATTTAATAGTGTGCAAAATATATTGAAAAGGGAAATTATATCTAGTTCATTGAGAAAACTCGAAATGTGTCAATTGAACAAATTTAGTAACGTAAATTATTTTTATCTTCTAAGGCGTAAGATTTTACACTTTACCATTCAGTTTCATAAGTAATCATAGAAGCTGATGTTATATTAGTGGGGTGTTTGTTGGAATATGTACTGATAAAGCAACTGATGATTAAGGTTATTTCCAACAATGAAAATGATGCTTTTTGAGGGTAAATTATTATAATTTAATATATAAGGTAGGAAAATTATATAAGGATATATTGCATATAAAGAGGCTTTCTATCTCGATATAATCCTGAAATATATATGCATAAACATGTGGTAAAGTGGTAATGATAATTGGGGATATATATAAAGGAATTAGGAAGCTTTCTTCTGGTAAAGAAGCGCTAGATAAGGTTTAAGAATTTAGAATAAGGGGAACCTTCTTCTATTATTATAGTTAATATTATATTAATGAAAATTAGGAGATAGTAGTTAATTGTAACTAGATTGATAATGGAGTCATATGTTTGTAAGTTTAGGGTAGGTGTGGAAAAACACTTTGTAAATATTAATCTTTAACATCTTGTAAATATAAATAATTTAATGATAATTTTAAGTAATAATTTTAATAATTAGGGTGATTAAATCATGCAACAAAGATAAAGAGGAAAATAGCTATTATGGGGTTGTAATATAGTTCTAAAGCGGTAGCCAAAATAGAGCGAATAGAGCCAGGAAAATGGGTATAGCAGTGAGAAATGTAATGTAAAGAATATGGCTGATTTACATTTATCTGTAAATGGATAATAAAAGAAATTAACTGGTAAAGAAATTAACAAGAATGCCGGACCGGAAAGTTTATGGATATAAGTATTAAATAGATTAGGAATTTCATCTTAGATTTTGTCCTGTAAATAAAAGACGTTTATAAATGGAGAAAGGTATTATATGTCAAAAGAAAATATAGATGGCGAAATATATCTATCTATCTATAAAATTAACAACATATAAGCGTAAGTGAAGATATAAAGGGAAAACTGATTTAGGAAATATTAAGATACTAGGTAGCGTATTTGGAGTTTAATTATGAGTGTATGTTATGGAGATATATTGCATTTGGTGTGTTTGTCGAAAAGAAGTTATAAGAATTTTATTTCGTTCACAAGTGATAGCGTGAAGGTAACCTTATTGGTGAAGAACAAGGTGCGTTTAGGAGTAAGGGAGGATGTGTAAGTCAAATCTTTACATTGAAGGAGGATAAATATATGATAGAGAAAAATGAGAGGAGGAAAAGAAAAATTATTTGTATTTAGGTTTTATGGATTTGCAACTAGGGCAGTTATGAATAGGGTTTAATAGGGTAAAGGTACCATGGATCAGGTGTTTAGTGATATACTAGTGTTGTTTGATAGGCTTCTGAATGAGAATCAAAAGTATGTATGACCGATAGTGCGTGTGTAATAATAAATGGTGTCAAAAGTGATTGGTTTAGTATTAAATAGCGGAGTGAGGCGAAGAGTTGTGTTATGTCTCCTTTGAGGTTATTCATAATTTGTATTTATTGGAATGGGGTTTATTGAAGAATTGAAGGGTGTCATTATACGGTTGTACAGGAAATGGGAGTTAAGATAATGGATGGAGATGAGATGCAGACGGTTCTACTGCTACCTTAATTATATGCTGGAGTACTGATAATATGATTTGGTATTTGAATTTTCGATTATGATTAGCGAATGTTGTAAGAAGTTTTGTAGAGGAATTGAGATTAATTATAATAATAAATTGAATGATTAAGAATAGGTGTAGAATATATATATAATTGATAATAATCATTTATATAAATTAATTAGATAATAATTAATAATTAGAATAATTTTTAATTTAATCTATTAAATAATATAAATAAACATTATAAATAAAAAATAAAGAATTATTGACAAATAAATATTTTAATAAATTATACTAATAA
>JABUQX010076921.1:0-39165 GCA_015478945.1 Trachelipus rathkii
AGACTCATACCTGCTTTACTGTCTCTTAACTTTATATGTTATTACTGTTTTAACTCACTATATTATTAACATTACATTACCTTAAAGCAGAAATCAGTAAATCAATAGAGGCTGTTACATATCACCAACAAGGGGCTTAGTATGTGCTTTTGTTTTACGCTTTACTGCTTAACTCATATGTCTTTAACTGCTTTAACTCATAATATTTATTAATTTTTACATACCTCTAAAGCAGTAAATCAGTAAATATATAGAGGTGTTACATAGCAACAAGGGGATAGTTGCTTTTGTTTTACTGCTTTACTGCTTTAACTCCATATGTTTTACTGCTTTACTGCTTTCTTTAACTCATATGGTTTTACTGCGTTACTAATTATGCCTTTACTGCTTTTAACTCAGTAAACTTATTAACATAATGTATTTATTTATATTTAATACTTTTTACATTAATTCATTTTTTTTATTATTTTTTATTTATTTTTCTTATTATTATTTTTATTTTTATTATTATTTTTATTATACGTAGTGTTATTTACTTCATGGCTATTGTTATTATCATTTTAACACAGACACACACACCACACACAAACTCTTACACACACACACACCTACACCTAGCCATAGACACTGAATAAAATACACCTACACCTACACACACACACACACACACTTACACTCGCCCATAGACCCTCCGTACTAAACATATAAATAAGTTTTTGTATGAACATAACAAATAAAAACTTTAAAACATTTTATGTTTTTTATAATTCTAAATACGTACATTTAAACTTACCTCATTCAATATATAACTAAATTATTTCAAAGTTCTTAAAACTTCTATACATAAATTCAATCATTATCTTGAACAAGAATTTATTATTTAACTGTTTATACTTTTTTTTTTTTAAAAATTTTATAATGTCAAGTTTTTAAAGTAACTTGTTTGCTAAACTAGTTGCTTTTTTATTAAAAACATATATTTTTACGTACCTTAAAGCCAATAAATCAGTAAAATCAGTAATGGGAAAAGCTCCCTAGCACCCCTCTACACCAACCTATGCCACGTTTTGTTCTATTGACTTACCTTTTTGCTTCATCGTATTACGTCATGTAATAAGTATAAAACACTAACAAAATAAGTTCTTCTCTGCTAGCATAACACTGTATATTTCTCTAAACATTTAAATCATTCTCCGGTTTTATTTTAAAAATAACAACAATTATTCATTACATTTATATTATTCGCTCAATGCTAACTAAAGATATTTCAAAGTTTTTTAAATAATTCGGAAATTTTCCATTTCATTATTATTATTATTAATTATTATCTATGTACATTTGACAATCCAACACGAGAAAACACAAACAACCCGCACTCCTTACAAATACGAAACTGACCTCTCTCTGTAAAATTTGTTGAAATAACTACTTCAGGCTAACTTTAGGATAAACCTTTTTTTACCCCGGGGCGATTTAGGCCTAATACCAGGTCAAAAAATACTATTCAAAACCGATAAGAAATGAAAGAATGTGGTGCAATAACTAGGTTAGGCCTAAATTTAGGCCTAAATTTAGGAATAAACCTTTTAATGGGATCCCGGGCTGATTAAGCCTAATACCAGGTCCAAAGGTTAATTCCAGTATAGACAAGAATCAATGTTATATTATTTTTATTAAATATATTTCAAACTGAAACATTCGCTGGATAGGTAAGATCTTTTAAGCAGGTAAAAAGGAACTGTTTTCCTTACTTGTGATGGATGGAGTAATACCTTATCTCTATATGACCGCCGCATGTGATTGGTCGAGAATTATTTTATTCGCTTTTTTGGTTTTAGGTATGGTAAAAACATGTTTTTTCATATCCTAAGCCTTTACCTGTGATTGGCATGAAAATTAAGCTTAGTTCTTAACACTTGTATTTGAGCAGTCTCACGTTGTGTTTTATTATCTTTTTAGAACCCAAAACTCATTTCTAAAATCATTAGTCGTTTAGCTGTTAAAGCGGTTGCACAAGTTAATCTGATTTGTATTAAAAGTGTTTTAATTTTTACTAAGTGTATATCATATTATAAATAAATACTTACATTGAGGAATAAATTTATTAATTTCACTAGAATAGATAATAATTATTCTCACCTAGATTGTATAGAATATTCACGTTGAGCAAAACGCAAGGGGCGCCCGCCAAGCGCGACCCATGCGGACACAGCCCGCATGAACCCGCACGGACGTCAATATTACTACGCGGTCGCGAAAATACTTTCTTTTTTATGATATGCCGTTGTAACTTTCATTACTCATTTTTGTATTTTCAAACTATTACCGTTCCTATCTAATTATGAGCTCGATCCATTTTTATTTCCTTTTTAAAACCAAAAACCCCATTTTTTTAAAATTTATATTTATTAGAAAATACCATATCACTGGTAAAGTTTCTGAAAAACATTTTATTTTTCTGAAATGAAAACATTTTGTTTTGTAGAAAAACAATTTCTTTTATTATATAGCTAAAGTTATAATTCACTGAGGGAAATACGAACAAATAGTCCGGACTGTGACCGCTGGTCCATGTTCTCTCTTGTGGTATGCCTTTAGATCTTATTACTTTAAGGAACTGTAAAACAAGTTTTATATGCCTTAAAGCTACCACCTACATAGGACGTTAGAGTTATGTATAGAAGGTTTGCCCCACATACCCTCCTTCTTCAACGGATTTCTTTACGGTTTATATCTCTCCTACTGTATAAATTATGAAAAAGTTGTTATTCTAAAATCATATTACATAATCTACTATATTACCTATATTAGTTAACATAACACAGTGCGTAGTACAATGCAAAATAAACTTCTCCCTCCTTGTACAAACCGTAATTTCTCTGTATGGGCTTCCAGTATTGGTAACATATTATTATACTTCAAAATTACATCGAAGTATGTAATTTCATAACCTCTTCCATATCAGCTGTTGTATGCATTCGGTACCCATACAGTATATCTCGCGTGCGTTTGTAATAAACACTGAATTATACCAGGATTTTAAATAAACTAATGCGCTTTAAACATATGTTATAATACTCGTAAATATTACCCTTCGATTAACAAGTACACAAACTAATATCTATACATACTGAAATGGGACGGTTGCTCCAAAAGACTATCACCCTCTAGGATGTATGCCCACCACTTTGAGAATTACAACGCCCCATATTTCGCGGACCGTCGTAGAATATTACGCCGGCGGGTTCATGCGCGTGTTCCGCACCAGGTCGCGCTTGCGGGCGCTCTTGCGTTTTGCTTCACGTGATCTACTATAAATCTAGTGAATTAATTATTATCTATTCTAGTGAAATTAATAATTATTCTCAATGTAAAGTTGAATTATTCTATTAAATATGATATTATCACTGTAGTAAAAATAAAAACACTTTAATAACAAATCAGATAACTTGTGCACCGCTTAACAGCAAAACGACTATGATTTTAAAATGAGTTTTGGGTCTTAAAAAGGCATTAATCTTAAAACACAGTTTGCGGCGTCGTACAAAGATTAATAAAACACAGCCTGCTTCAAAGTACAAGTCGTTTAAAGAAACCTTAAGCTAATTTTCATCCAAATCCACAGGTAAGGCTGTAGGATATGAAAAAAAACATAGTTTTTACATACCTTTTAAAACCAAAAAAGCGGATAAAATACATTCTCGACCAATCCACATGCACGGTCATATAGAGATAAGGATTTACTCCATTCAATCACAAGAAAGGTAAACATTTTCTTCTTACCTGCTTAAAGGATCTTACTCTATCCAGCATTTTTCATTTTGAAATATATTATCAAAAATAATATAACATTGATCTCTTGTCATACTGGAATTAACCTTTTGGACCTGGTATTAGGCTCTAAACAGCCCCGGGGATACAAAAAAGGTTTATCCTGTAAAATTTAGGCCTAAATTTTAGGATAACCGTAGTTATTGCACCACATTTACAGAAAGAGCCGTCAGTTTTGAAACTATCTATTTTGACCTTGTGGGTTATTAGGCTCTAAATCGCCCCGGGTACAAAAAGGTTCTATCCTAATTTTTAGCCTGAAGTAGTACTATTTACAACACATTCTACAGGAGAGAGGTCAGTTTTCGATTATATTTTCTGATAAGGAGTGCCGGTTTTTGTGTTTTCTCGTGTTGGATGTCAATAGTTTAGGATAATAATAATTAATAATAAAGAAAATAAAGAATTATCAAAAAAACTTCTTGAAATATTTTAGTTAACATTGAGCGAAATAATATGAATGTAAGTGAAAAATTATTTGTTAAATAAAAAACTAGAATGATTATAATAAATACATGCTATGCTAGCAGAGAAGAACTTATTTGTTATTTTTTTTATACTTATTACAATGACTAAAGATAACTGTAAAACCAGTAAGTCAATACAACAAACGTGGGATAGCTAGGTGTAGAGGGGTGCTAGGGGTTTGCCTTACTGATTTACTGATTTATTGGCTTTAAGGCTTACGTAAAAATATGTTTTAATAAAAATTTCATAAACCATTAAAACAAAGAAAACATCAGCTTAAAACTTTGATCGTTCATTTTAAATTTAATAAACAAAAAAAAGTTATTAACGTTAATAAAAATTCTTATGTTCAAAGATAATGATTTATTTTATTATTAGAAGTTTTTTAAGAAAACTTTGAAATAATTTTAGCTAAATTTATTCAGTAATATGAATGTACGTAGTTTAATTAAAACTAATTCGAATGTTTTCAATGAATTGAGAATATAACTTTGAATAATTAACTGGATTTTGATATGTTTTCAACAGGGGGCGTCTATGGGCGAGATGTAAGGCTGTGTGTGTTGGTAGGTGTAGGTGTAATCGTCGTATCGTATGTGTGTAGGTGAGGTGGAAGATCCCTGTGTGCTTAAGTGTGTTATGTGATGGTGTGTGTGCTCTGTGTAAAATGATCAATAACCAATAGGCATTGAAGTAAATAACACTAAGCTATGAATAATAAAAATAATATAAAAATAAAATATAAATAATAAAAATAAATTAATAATAAAATAAAAAATTAATAAAATAAATAATAATTAAAATAAATAAAAAGTATTAAAACAAAATAAAAAAAACATAATGTTAATAAATATATGAGTTTTAAAGCAGTAAAGCATATGAGTTTAAAGCCCAGTTACAACCATAAGTTAAAGCAGTTAAAGCTCAGTATAACATATGAGTTAAAGCAGTGTTAAAGCAGTAAAAACAAAAGGCAAAACTGACAAAAACAAGGTGTTAGGTAACACCTTCTATTGATTTACTGATTTACTGCTTGTAAAATTCTGTTAATGTTAATAAATATATGAGTTAAAGCCAGTAAAACAATTTTTTTTCCTTTTTATGAGTTAAAGCAGTAAAGCAGTAAAACAAAAAGCATTACTAAACCCCTCTTGTTGCTATGTAACAACCTCTATTGATTTACTGATTTACTGCCTTTCAAGGTATGTAATGTTAATAAAATATATGAGGGTTAAAACAGTAAAACATATAAGTTAAAGCAGTTAAAGCAGTAAAACAAAAGTACATAATCCCTTTTGTTGCTATGTAACATTTTTTTCATTGATTTACTGATTTTAACTGCTTTAAGGGTATGTAATGTTATAAATATATGAGTTAGTTTAAAGCAGTAAAACATATGAGCTAAAGCAGCTAAAGCAGTAATAAAAAAAAAAAGCATCACTAAGAATGGAACGAATCTAGGTAATTAATACCTAGGACTTTACCTGATTTTACCTGTTTTTGTTTTAAGGGTCTGTAAAGTATATGTGTTAATAAAAAATTAAGTATGAAGTAAAATGAATGGACTCATAGTATATTTTGAAAAGAAAAATTTTTTTGCAAACTTTTAACATGGTATCATAACTATGAAATATGTGTTAAATAATAATAATACGTCTGTAATGAGTTACTATTTATTTTCGAGAAAATGTTTTTAGTTAAAATGTAACAAGGATATCAAATCTGTGCCACTCGCATGGTAGATATATCATTTCCATGTAAGAACCTTTTTACGATACTAACCCAATTATAAGACTGTCAAGAAATGCCATGTTCTATAATTTTCAGTGATATCTATTGTGTATAATCTCTTGTAAGTGATTCACCTGCCCGCCGGAGGTAGATCTCTCTGCGTGTCATTTTATGCGACAGATTTAAAATCGGTTCACGCAAAAAAACTCTGCTGTCCTTGCTCATCTGCCGGCGCCCGAAACACATCCCTGAAGCAGAGTCGCATCCTAGCTGTGCCATTCATCCCACTCTCTTCTGAAGAATGCGATAAGCTCGTGTATTCTAATAAGCGTCCTCATACCTTGTTATAATCGTAAGGCTGCTGTATATACCTCTCGCAATAGTTTTGTGTGCTTCTATCTCGGAAACGAAAAGTGACCATATGACATAGAGACGAAATATAAATACAGTGAGGATATAATGAGTAATATAGCTCCGGTGTGTCTTATATGAATCCGATTCTGAGGTCTATCTATTAGCGACGGAGATATAAATATACTCTCAGGAGTCTGAAATAGCAAGATTTATATATTTCGCTGTGCTGACACTTGCTCCGATCTTCAACTAGGGTCTCATCATACTTGTGATGTAAGTATATATTGTTCTCACGTATGTCCGGCTGCGGATAAGGGTAGTAGACGTGCTATTATGGGACGTATCGGCAGGACTAGGTCGAATGGTGTGAGCGATGTGTGAGTTTATCTCCGGGGTTGTAATGACGATGTCAGAAAGTGCTATATCACTGATGTTTGCGGAAATATACATTCTCCGAACAAGCTATGAAAAGTTTCTCTTATGCCATTTTTTATTTAAATCTTTTTTGTTTTTTTTTTTGTTCTTTGTTATATTTTATGTATTTTATTGTGTGTATGGTAACTCCATAGTAAGTCTCGGTTATATGATGCATAAGTTCTGTAGAGTGAATATTGAGTGCGACGGATGTAAGCTCTCTCTCTTGAATGATAACGTGCTGCATCGTCGGTTAGTTAGCTGTTGTCTTAGTGTGTATTGTGTACCGTGTCGTAGATTGAGAGCTGTTTTTCTCTTTATATTTTCGCAAACCGCAGCCTGGACGCAAGGCGTTCGAGTCCGCACCGGTGAAACGCTTCGGTAAACATGGGAAGGCGGAGCCTTCTGCGCGGCTTATTGGTGAAGCTGTAAAGTGTGTATATTAGTGGTCCTCGATGCCGGAGCTGATAGCCCGCCTCCGGGGTCAGTGTGCTGAACCTAAAACTTGGATCCAATCCACCCGCTTCCAATTCGGATGTTTGATGCTGTATAAGCGTTTTACGGTATATTCTCAGTCTGCTAAGTGTTGATTTCATGAGAGATCTGTTTTATGGCAGCGTGTATCGTGATGTGTCTTTTTAGGTTCGTAAATCAATAATGTTCGAATTTGATTTCAAATTTTGACTCACCAAAGGGATTCTCTTTGTGTCTTGTGTGTGTAAGCGTAAGTGAGAGTGTATCTGGGTGTGAACCATAATATACAAGTCATAAAGTACGATCGGAAAATATATTTTTGGTGATTATTTATTTTGAGTTATATGTACAGTTTACTTTAGTTGTAGTCATATTGCGTGTCTAATATTCGATGTGTATTTAAATATTGTGATCGTGCGGCGAGTCTTTTAAGGCTTATACATGTGTTCATAGAACCATAATCAATTAATTAATACATTAACTTCCATTAAACTTACAACAATGTCCTTTATTTCCATATGTCCCCTTTTACACCTCCTTTTCCTTTTTTACCCTGCCATGATAACATTCTTTGTTTTCCTTTGTTTTCAAAGGTGAGTTAAAAACACCTTCTGCCTCTTTTGTTGCTTTGAGTGCTTTTAGGGTCTGTAAAACAAGAATTTTATTTTTAAAACATTCACTACTTACATTGTGTCTTGTAGACCAGCAAGTAAGATAACAATACTATCGTCACACTGCATAGTAATCTCACTAAGTTTACATGGAATTATTTATAGTTGAACATATTTATCATGCTTAATGCATTAATATGCATATCGATGATTCGATATATGACATTTCGATGTTAGTATGCATCTGAATTGAGTACATTAAATACTAATCACTGAGCATATTATTGTATTTATTATAACTAAAATAAATATTATTATATATATATATTATATATACTATATAATGTATACTTACATTGCTTTACGTCTTTAAGTTAAGTTTTATATATAGTGAGTTATATATTTAAATAATATATCTGATTATTCGGATTTAAATCATTGAATAAAACAAGTGGTTAAAATTATTTTTTTTTTTTTTTTTTTTCATTATTTATTTTTTATTTATTATTATATTGTCGCATTATAAAGATATGAAATAAATGGCAGATTTATTATTACCAGATATTCTCTTAATAATAAGGGTTTCAACTACATTTAAATCAAGTTAGGAAGTTAGGATTTAATAACAATCTTCCCACTACCCCCCAATGCTCGCCCCTGCTGGCCCTAAACTCCCCTTTAACTCAAGGTGTTTCGCTTTATTATCCAAACCAATTGGTTTCTAACAAATGCCACACCGTAAAATCCCACAAGGAATCGAAAACATATAATCCCTCATATCTTTCTCTATAGGTGGATTCCACCTTTGAACCTTAGGATTAGACATACTCTCCTATAATTAATGTGGAGTCCCTATTCTAGGCTGCAGTGGGAAGGCTAGAAAAGCAATTATGAAAATTAACAAAGTTAATAAATAACTAAAACTATCAGGATATAAATAAATAAAATTAGAGCGCAACAATTTATGAATAATTTTTGGCACTCACCTGCATACAACCCTCAGTGGTATTATGGACCAACCTTTAACAACATAGCGACACACTCTCCATTGGCTACTCAAATTGTCACTCATTGGCACTTACACCTATAGAGCCCACTCACCTGTATACTCATCTATAATACTCATTATAGTTATTATAAAATAATTGAATAATATTAAATAAAATATATATGGAAACCATTTACATCAAACAAACTAATATGACTATACATCACTTACGTTAAAGTTAGAATACATCTAAAATTTGGGGAACCATTATCAAATAATTATGTATATATAACTGAATAACCTAACTTATCAAAACATATATAAGTATACTGAACTCAAAATATCACATAATTATAATGCTGTATAGTCATCCATAAGGCGCCAATCAAAAGTTATAACACCATCAAATAAGTTATAAAGTGAAACAACGCCAAAAGTATGACGTTTTTATCATAAATATCATTAATTATGTGTAAGTCTATCAAAGTATATAATGAATACAACCATCTCATTAAAGATTAATCTTGAACAAATATAATATAGAGCCAACAAAAGCTGATCTTGCATCAAAGACGTTAGTGGACATTAAATTCAAAATAAGTTGCAGTGCATAATCAAAACGTATCGCAGTGTTTTAGCTAATTGATAAGTGTATCTGTTATTATACATTTACCAAAATTATTTCAATTTATTTAAGGTTTAAAACTTTATGAAATTAAAGGGTAAATAAATTATAACATATATTTATTATTTTTTACACTCTCTGCAACAATATATATGTGTGTACAGTGTATAGATGTATATATGGGTCTTATCTTAGTATTAATATAAATGGATCACTTTATCCGAGTGAGTTTGTATACAGGCAAAATCGCAGAAAAAAAAACAGTAAATAAAGTTTCAAAATATATCATAGCTGTAGGATGGTGTTGGTGTATGATATTGTGAGTGTGTTGTATGTGGAACTTATAGTAAAGAGATATCAGTAAAGAATCTAATAATGAGTTGTAAGTGTTAAGTGGACTTAATGTGAAGGTGAGTGAATGAGATCTTAATTGTAAGTGACGTGTAAGTGTTATCTATAAGGTTTATGTTATTGTAAAAGTACGTTTATAAGTGTTCCATTAGGAATAGTGATAAAATATATATAATAATTATGGTTGTTTCATGATAGTGTATTCTATCTTATTACTGTGCATTTATATTATATATATATGTGTATATTATAGATTTAGAAATCAACATTAATTGATGGTGTCACTGATTAGATGTATAGTCGCATAGTGGTGATCTTACTTGTCCGGAAAGTGTTTTCGTTACAAAGATTACCCGTTTATCGGACGGGTTTGTAACATCTGGATGCTTGATAATAAATTAGTAACCCTTCTGTCGCTCGGTAGGTGCGTATCGGGCTGCCTGTAGAAGAAGTTTGTTCGTGGTTGTGATGTATGTAGACATAAGCCGGGCCCCTATTACTTCCATTGTAAGCCCTAGCCGGTTCTGATAGTGAGTTCTGTGCATCTGCCTCATTTGATTTAGCCAGCAATTTTTATGAGGGAGTTCTGATTTAGATTGTATCCCATCTTAATTCCATATCAATCTAATTTTTTCCGTTCATTCGTTTTACTTGTGACATCATATTACTAGTGTCTTCATAACAACGAATTCCATCATGTCCTGAACTATTTACTGAACCTCGTTCAGTTACTAGCCTTCAGCACGATTTCCTCAATTATAGCATCTTTAGTGGTCTTTAGCTGGATTGTAGGCCTTGACTTATTTTACAGTAATTTGTATATTTACCTCCTAGTTCTGTATTCTGGACAGCATAAGAATTTAGGTCCTGTTGCATAAAAAAGGATATCACCAATTAAGCTTCCAGGCCCATATTCTTGCTATTTTCAGTCTCGTTGGTTGTTGATATATAAATCGTACGCTAAAAAGCGTTAGACCTCGTTGTACTCTGTGTGTCATGTGCTCAGCGTTGTGTCGGTCTCGCTGGTTTCGCTGCTTTACAAAAATACCTCGCTCAAGATACAGTCTGTATTGCATCTCCGCTCGCCTAGATGTATTAGATGCCACCTCCTTTGTCTGTGGGGGCATAAGGCTCGTCTTATTAAGTAATTCGTAATAATTTATTTACGGGCATAAGCTGTCAGTAAACCGATTGCTATAAGGTTTATATGTTTGATGTTGTACTTCCGCTCAGCTAATGCCATTATTTACTGTCAACACACATTATTATTGGCCTCTATAGGCTACAAATCGTGGTCATGGGCATTTCCCCAGTGTATGGGTAAATGAGTATGAGAATAGTTCCGCAAGTCCCAAAACTTACCATATCCGCTAAACACTACCTCTATTTTCCCCGGTCATATCTCCGCGGGTTACTGCTAAAACGTTGGGATTATAATTAGGTGCGGAGGTAAGAATGATAATTCTTCACACCAGGAAGTAAGTTATCAAAGGCACTACCTATCAGCTGGCAATATGAAATTGCGGCACATGTGCCCGTACGGGTTGCTGAGTTCAAGGTCGATATATTCCCTACTTACACACTGTTGCTGCACTTACTTTACCGCAGAACTGTCTGACTTCACCATTTTTGAATGAAGCCGGGATGGTTCAATTCAGAAGACCCTCTGTATGGCTTTCTTCTCCAACGAAGTCCAGGAAATAAATAAGGCCCATTCAATACCAAAGGGCCAAAACTAATTAATATTATCTAGTGGTTTCGGAAGCCCCTGTCAGCACTCCTGTTAATATTATAACAACAAATACAAAGTTGACATTACCCCTTTCAACCCCCAAGAAACCTTGTTCTGTTAAAAATACCCCATAAATATATAATACTATAAAAAAATAAAATAAGACAAGAAAATAATATTAAAAGTAATAATAAAAACCATATAAAAAGCACACACCCAGTTCAAATACTTAACCCATTTCAAAGTAAGGACAAAAGTTTCTGCACTAGCCCCCCCTCTTCTCAATAAGCGCAGCCACTTTAGGCCAGGATGCAAAAAAATAGAATGGAAACGGCATTAGTTTCTTTTTAGACCGTTGCTCCCCGCGGCTAATAAACGACTTACGAAGACAGCGTGGTTAGTGAAGTTCTTTCGAAGGCTGCAAAAGCCGGATCTTTGTCTCCAGTTTCCCCATCCAGATTTGTGGTGAATACCCTGGTCCCATTCTTAAAAGGAAGCTCAATATCCGTACTTGCTCAACCCTATTTAGTTTTCAAGAGTGGCACCGGCAAGATACTTCATCATTTCCTGTACTAAGGGAGCTAACAAGGTCTGATTAAAAATACACAAACATACTTACAGTTAAAGAAATCCCTTATATTAACCCATCATGTTGGAGAGGTCATCAATACTATGAACCGAAGGGTTTGAGGCCTACATGGGCATACCAATACCCAAATTAGCTTTCATTCCATCTTTGAATTCTAAAGCTGCCCTTCTGATGATTCTCTCTCGCGCCACATATTCCTTTAACATATCACATCTTATCTCGGATATTCGGTCAGGATCTTGATTTTATATAACCATTGGTTTGTTTTTATCGGATTCTTATGTCAATTCGCATACTACTCGCCCGACCACATCTTGATCTACTCAACTTAAATCCATTTTCTACCTCACTTGTATAGCCTACTCATCCTATCTCTATGCTTATGGTTTAAGCAAGCCACTGTGGGTAAAAAGGAATCTATAAAAGATGATAAATTAAAACCAATTAATATGGGATGTGGTTCCTTTTTATTACTCCCAATGATCGACTTCTTCGAAACAGTAAGATCCTGTCCAACTATTTCGTTGTTAGTCATGAAGCCCCCACTTTTCAATTACGTACCTCCCTGCCCAAATCGCGTAACTCGCGAGCTTATTAGCCCATTTATTTTTTATTTTAAAAACCCGACTTCTTCACCGTCCAATTTTATGTCCTAGACACTTCTTACTTGGACCTTGTTTTCCGAAAACTTTTCCAACTCCTATTACTGATATTATCGTTAATTTTTTCATACATAATCCTCATGTGTAAGATAGTCTTAATCATTGACTGTGGTGGTTTTTTAAGTGCTTGAGATGTAATAAACTCCCTTTGTCCCATAGTGTTTAAATAATTATTCCCTTCAGGCTAATAAATTATACTATCCAAGAACAAAGATTACAAGTTGATACTGTTATATATATATGTATACATAAGATATGCTTAATCGTTTTGCACTTTCAACTCTAAAGACAGTCATATATCAAAAGCCCCTAATAGGGTGTTGGTACAGTATGTAATGTCTTAAAGGGTGTCCTAAGTCTTGTTTATAATTTAAACATTTCCTGGATCCCCAAAATTTATTTTTCACTAATTACTTTCCAAAATATATAGTATTCATTTATATTTCGCTAAAAGCTTATTATATTATAGTTACTCCTGAAATCTTGTTTTTATCTATAACGACAATTTATTATCACTTGTCATTAAATGTTACTCCTATAGTCGGGTATAAATGTCCTTATATTAATGCTTGAGTTTATATATCATTTTTTTTAAAAATGTTATTAAGGATAGAATCCTTATAATATATTGGATAGGTTTTTATCATTGAATATCCCTATAATACATATTAGGTCAAGCCTTTTTTAGTGCACAAGTTATATTATATGGTTATAACATATAGCTATAGTATGTTTACCTATATTATATACGATAAAATACAATGATTACCGTGTAAATAATATCACCACTTATTGTATTAATTACTTGTAATTACCTCTCTTTTTCTTTAATAGACTGCTATACTATTCGATAAGCCATCGAAATCATTGGTATATATATAATGCATAGTATATAGTAATTAGTATATGCATAATATAAACTGTGAGTATATGAGATATACTCTATAACTTTGCCTAGGCGTTAACTGTACTAGGCTACAACTATGTATTATTTCTTCTTATTTACTGAAATAGATCCCATTTAATGAAATCGATGAACTGGTGAGTTACTAGGAGACTTTTTCTTCTCTTCTCATTTTAACATGTCTTTTATATGTAAACGTGGACCACATATATATAATATACTGCTACAGGGTATTACTATACATTCTCGCCTCTTATTGTTCTGTTATGCATTCTTCGTCATATTCTATTTGAACTAATACCTACTAATAAATTAATATGGCATAGTGTATAACTTATTATATATTTTTATATTCGTACCTCTGTGACATTTAAGTTAGATTTGAACTCTTGAACATGTTCTATGTCGTTAAATATTACACAGGTGTCGTCTACGTATCGAATGTAAAAGAAGGATATTTTAATATAAACTTATTTTACTTTTCATATATTACCCTATTGTTTGCTAAGTATCTAAGTGTGTTTGGTATGTATTTCACAAATTCTTCTAAAAGCAATGATATGCTTCTAGAAGTTTATAGAGTTCATATTCCAAGTTTATCAAGCTGAATAGAATTTCCATTCTAGAATTGTAAGTTTTATAATGAAAAGCGAGAAACAACTGATGAATTTTTTTTTTTAAAGAGGATTCAGAATGGAGACAGCTGGAATCATAAAAGAATTTATGAATTTATTGAACATTATTTGAAGCAAAAGAGTTCAGTTTCTTTCTCTTTTTTATTAAGTATAACATCTGCAGATATTTTATTAAACATTTTGCAGTCCAACAAATCAAATAGAATTACAGTAGAAGATACTTTAAATAAATTTGAATCTTCAATAACTTCAATACAATAGAATGTTGCAAAATTTCTTAATACAGAGGATGATAATGAGATTTCATCAGAAGTTCCATTAATTAAATAGATTGAAAAATGCATAATAAATATTGATATCTAGAAAAGGATATGACAAATTCTTGTAATTAAATAATTACAGAAATGAATGAGAGATTTAAAACTTTTGAGTTGTCCCCTCATATATTGTTGTGGACTTGAAACAATTGAATTCTCATGAGCAGTGTTCTCTATCACATTCAAACATGCAAATAATATCCTATGCTACTAAAGAAGACAATTTCCGATAGCGTTATGTATGATAATAAAACCTTTAGTACTATTACAGTGTTAATTTGTCTTAAACTTTTGGACAATAATGATTTATGTGAGGCTTTTTGAGCAGCAGCAAAATCAAATGAAATCCTTGTAGTTGACCGCCGTCGGACTGCCGATCTAAACGTAGTTGCATACTTTAAAGCGCAATTTTTTTAAAAACCCTTCTTTAGAAACACTAACATCACAATAAGATAATTAAACGCACTTCATGCTGATCAATACAAAAAACTTATAGAGAGATTCCTCAACTTCACACAAAAGTCGATTGTTGAAAAATGCCCAAAAAGAACAGAAGGCAAGGAAGGAGGCGATTTATTACAAATAAACCAATTTTTAAAGGTAAGTTTTTTTTTTAAAATGCGTTTTTTTTTTTTCATATGTATATTTTTTTATTTTAATTAAGAAATTTATATATTATATATTATATGATATATTATATATATATATATATACTAAGTATATATATATTATATATAATATTATATATATATATATAATATATATATATACTAGTTAATTAAGATATAATATAGATTATATTATATTATAGTCATATATATATTAGTATATATAGTATATAATATATATATTTCTACAAAAATATTTCATGCAATAATATTCGCAATATGAACTAAATGAAAATATAGAAAACCGATATATTTATGTATATATATATATATATATATATATATATATATATTACTATATAATATATGATATATATATAATATATAATATATATATATAATCATATATTAAAAATAGGCATAATTACAAAAAACAAACCCTGGCCCCACCATTTTATTCATGCACGAGCCGCCACTGTATATGTTACATTACTATATCATTATACTATGATATATTATTATAGATATATATATATATATATATATATAATAAATAATATAATATTATAATATAATATGTTAATATAAGGATAAATATATAAAATGTAGTAATTAAATACTAATATTATTTGCACGTTGCCGGAGCCGGACCGGAGCCCGCCCGTTTCTTTAGGCTCCGACTTCCGGTCCGGCTCCACCCCAAAAAGTGTTTCGTGCCAGCTTCCGTGGGGGTCTCCCCTAGCTCCTCTAGTGTGATTTCACGAAGTCACGAAAAAAGGGGAGGAAAAAGAGTTAGGAGTAGTAATAGCTTTTATACTGAAGTCACTCGAGCCAGACTAAAAGGTGTTCTTAAAAGTGAATTCAAATAATTATCGTTCGAGGATATTAGCTATGATGATCATGACATTCTCGTCACCTGTGGCTTTTGATTCTCTATATTCTTTCCCTTAAAGGTTTTTTATATATTGAACCTTTTAAATTTTGTAGAGATTTAATATGTTCAATCGTATTAAAGTATTCGAATGATAATTAATTTCAAATTAATTTAAATCAAACCTTACCTCAATATATAATACTTTGGATTTATCTAATCTTACCTACCCTTCGCTCCTTAACTTTAACATAATTTACAGACCATATATTGTATTATTTACCTATCACTAACGCGCATATAAAGTATAAAACACAATGAATTGAAAAATAAACATTATGTTATCACTGAGAAAAGGCCAAAGAGACTCTCCCTAAAATCCTAACAAAAATAACAAATTACCCTAATAATAATATACTAGTTTGAAAAGTTACTATTATAAACCAAATGTTAACAGAAGTGAGATAGAGTCAAAAATTTTTCATTAAATCCGAATCAAATCCTCATGCCAAGCATAAAGGTTGTTATCTTCACGATGACACGCCTCACTATTAAGAAGACACCAATTAGGTATATTTTAAGCAAACTTAACCCTTATTATATAGGAACATGCATCCTTAAGAATAAACTTGTTTTCATAAATTTATATATTTTATTATTAAAACCTATTACTAGGTCCTCCTCTACTCACCTTACTTTATCTGATCTTATTTCCATATGAGGTGCAAGTGAGATAACTTGCACAACCTCTAAATCATTTTGCAAAATTATAAGAATACTGTTTAATATCAGTAGGGCTTAAACAGGCTTCATAGTTAACATCTTGGGAAATCTAGTTGTTAAAAAACTGCTAAAAACCTGTAGAAAACTGCTCTAAAACTGTTTAATAACTCTCAATTGAACTGCCATTGAAAACTTCTGACTAAACATTATTGCAGAAACCATACCTTGGGAGAAACATCAATCTTCGAGACCAAATTTCATTACCCTAGACAAAGAAAAAAAATTCATTCCTAAAACTACGAAATTCTCGGAGTAGCCATATTCAACTCAAATAAGGGCCAAGATTGTGGATTAATCTCCCTAAAAATGTTAAGGAGTCACTCACCATTGGATGAGTCTTTTCTTGTAGGAATATATTTTTATCAAAACTTTCACTATTTTAATCTGTGAATAAATTATAATATATATACATATATTTTATCTACCTTTATCTTAGATTTACATTTCTACAACTATTATGAGGATTATATTTACTATACAGAGCGATTTGATCTATTTAATTTTATGTTGTTTTATCATAGTTATTTATATTATTATTAAACAACGATAATGTTGATAATGACTATTTTTTTTAAATTAATACAATAAATGCTTTTAAAGATTATGAAGCAATTTTTATAGATCAAAAATTCTTTGCTCTGTTCCACAATATAATTATTATTATGATTTATTTAATATTATATAAATATAATATTATTTAAATATTATATTATATTATTATATTATTATTAATTAATTGATTATTATTTATATATTATTTAATTTATTATTAATAATAATTATTATTATTATATATATTTTATTATTTATTATTTTAAGTAGTTAGAGTCATAGTACTAAGTAGTAGCCGTAGTTTTTTTTTTAAATTGTTCGAAATAATTGGTAATCGTTTTTTTTTTCAATCTATTTAATATATCTGTTCAATATTATTATTATGATATTATTTAATTATATTAATATATTATTATTTATTATTATATTATATATTATTATATATTATATATTTATATATTGATAATATTAAATTAATGTTTATCATCATATTATTAGTTAGTATATTTCCATTATTTTGTTGTATAATATTATTTATGATTATTAATTATATTATTTTATAAAATTTATATTATATTATTATTATTATTATTATTATTATTATTTTATATATTTATAATAATTATTATTTATTATTATTTATTAATATTATTATCTTATTATTATTTATATATTATTATATTATATTATATTATTATTATATTAATTAATATTATTAAGAGTAGTAGTAGTAGTAGTTATATAAGTAGTAGTAGTAGTATACTGCTTGGTTCGATATTATTTTTATTATATATTAACGTATATAATAATTGCAATAAAATTTTATTATTATTAATATTATTATTTATTATATATTATTATAATATAGTATATATTATTAATTATATTATATTATATTTATGATATATGATATATTAATTATTTATTAATTATTAATATATATTATTATAATTATTATTTTATATTATTATATATTATATTATTATTATTATATATTAAGTATTATATTATTATTATTATTATATTATTTAAAGTATATAGACTAGATCCTATTTAGGAATACATATATGATAAACTTATTAATTTATGAATTTCTCTTGTTAAATATAAAATAATATGAAACCGTTTAATAACACTCATGGCCTCAAGGTATGAACATGATAAATCCCCTCTAGAAGACTCCCATTCCTTAATAATTTCTCGAAATTTCAGGTACCTTGGAAGCTTGACGTTTCTAAAGAAATATTCATTGAAAAAAAAAATATTATATTAGAGTATATAATTATAAATCATTATTAAGAATTAATAATTGATTTTTATAATTATAATTATATTAATATTAATATTATTATTTTATTATTATTACTTTTACTTATATTATTAAATATTATGAATAGTTTAAATTTTTACTTTCGTAGCATATGATAATTAAATTATTTATGAAATTATTTATTTTAAACTTCCAGAAAAGGTTAAGTGGTTACCAAAATCTTTTTACCATTAAGAAAATTTTGCTAAAACTATTGAATAATTTATGACTCTTTTTTACACTAACCTTTTATTGAGTTCAACTGACAAACATTTACAAACTTTATAGAACTTAATATATTTATATATATATTAATATATATATATATATTATTAATATATAATATATAATATAAAGTATATATATTATATATTAATATATATATAATATTAATATAATATATTATATTATATAATAATATAAATATATAAACTGAAATAATAATAATATGATTTAAACACATATTTATGTTAATAGTTATCAATAAATTATATAATATATATATAAGTATATTATATATATATATATTAATATATATATATATACTATATAATATGATATATCTATAATAAATAAATATAATATATTTAATTAATATATATATATTATTAAATATAAATAGCAATATATAATAATATATACCTATATATATATATATATATATATAAATATATATATTATAATATATATATATAGATATAGTACTATATATATAATATATAATGTATTATATATATATATAAAGATATTATAGTATAGTATATATATATATATATATATATATATTAATATATATTTAAATATATATATATATATATTATATATCTAAAAACGTGAAGAAAAATACATAAACATAAATACAATAGAAAATTTCTTTTATTTATAGTCAAATTGCACTGATTATAGCACTTAGATACACAGAAAAAACCAACTATCTACAATATTATAAAAAACCAACAAATTATAAACAATTAATATAAATTAATAATAATAATAATATATAATAATTAATAATAATTAATAATAATAATAAAATAATAATATAAAAATAATAATATTAAATAATAATATATAATAAAAAAATAATAATAATAATAATATAATAATAAATATATATAATATATAAATAATAATAATAATTAATAATAATAATAATTAATAAATGCTTTTCATATTCAATAATCAGGTCTAGGTATTCCTAAATTTCCACATTTGTTATATTTAGTATTTTTTTTATTTTTTATTGGTTTGTTATACATTTTATTGGAAACTTCCTTCACCATATGCGACATGCAAAATAAAAGTCTTCCTTCCCGTTCCGGGAAAAGAGTCTATTTTTTTGCCGCCTCACTCTCTTTATCGGTAATCCCCGTTTAGCTATAGTTTAATATATTATTTTCCCTTATTCAAAAAGAAGCAATTTCAATTTGAACCCAATAAATTAAGAGTTACTGCTAAAAAGTTATTTGGCACTCAATACTCACGATATGTTGAGCCAAAACAGTTGCGTTTTTGCTTTGGGAGGTTTACGTTTGTCAATATTAACAGCAAACTCTCAAGTTGGCAGGTCATCGACGATCACAAATTTGCTTCAATTACGACAAAATTTGTTTTCAAAAGCAACTCTCGCATCAATTTAGACTTTGGTGAACTACTTTTACAAAAATAGAAATACATTAATATATTTAATATAAATTATCCATAATATAAGATATATATAATATAATATATATATAATATATATATATATATATATATAATCATATAATTTATTATATAATAATATATATATAATATAATATATATATATATATATTATAATATAAATTATATAATATTATGTTATATTAATATTATAATTAATAATACTCCTAGGTAAAAAAAAAAGAGAAGGTCCCTCATCAAACTCCAGAATTAATTAATCACCATTCATAATAAACCAAATCAAGATCAATTTCTGGCTCAAGTTCTCGAAAGCAAGTCTCTGTATAGATGAAAAAAGTATGGCAGAACACTAACTAGTGCAAACATTTCTATTATAACCACTTAGAATAGTAGACTTTAAAGAAATATATAAATTCTAATATATAAAATAATATCGCACTGCTTATACCTACTTTGACCTTCTGAGGATAGAGACTTATCCAGAATTCTTAATTAAATCCTTTGCTGTTAAGTGAGTTTATTCAAAGTGCTGCTTCAAATAATACTGGTAATTAATACACCTGTTATCCATTGTCACTCTATGTGAAATGGACGATCAACGGGTATCTCTTGAGGAACGTTTTTATGATACTAATTTATGAGAGAGAGAGATGAAGATACGGAGTAATATAGTAAGAAGGTAGATGATGTAGGAGAGAAAGAGAGAGAGATAGATAGAGAGATAGAGAGATATAGAGAGAGAGAGTGATAGAGATACTGAATATATATATATATATGAGTGAAATGATAAGATGAAGGAATGGTAGGTAGTATGAATGAGAGTAAAAGAGAAGATGTAAATATTAAAAGGAATGAAAATAAAGATAATTTTAGCAAAATAAAAGTCCGTTTTATGGGGAGAGTTTGTTTTAAATGTTTCTGATGTCGAAAATTTTCATTACGGAACAATACGTCAATAAGAAAAAATACTCAAAGTAATTCAGTATAATTTTCCAAATCTGAGAAATAAGTAAATTGAAAATTATAGATTCATATAGAGGACGAAAAAAATGTTATCATATCCTTACATTGACTATTTTGAACAAAAAATTTTTGAATAATAAAATATAAAAATATATTCGTCTCCGTATCATGAAAATCATTTGCCAATGGAAATCTTGCCTTGCTATTCCAAATCTAGTTATAAAATAAATAGAACATTCAGTAGTAATAAGAAAAAATTGTGAAAGACGAAACCGCAAAAAACTTTTTAGGGAAAAAATAATGCAAACTATTTTTGACATCACTATATTACTAATAATTATTAAAATTATATATATATATTATTTATATATATATATATATATATATTGTTATATATATATTATATATATAATAATATGATATATATATAATAATTTATTAATAATATATATATTATATATTATATATATTAAATATTATAATATAATATATTATAATAAATTATAATATTATTATTATTTTAATATAATATAATTATATATGATATAATTATATAATATAAACTATAATATATATAGTATATATAATATATATATATATAATTATATAATTATATATATATATATATATTATATAATTATAAATTTTTATATATATATATATATAATAGTATATATTATATATATATTAGAGATACTAATATATTATTATATATAGATAATATATACAATATTTATCATATAATATATAATACTATATTATTAATATAAAATATATTTATAATAATATTATAATAATAGAAAATATATTAGTATAAATTTAAATACTAAAATATATAATAATAAATATATATAATATTATATAATAATATAAATAATATATTATCAGTTGTGATATAACCTAATGGTACGTAAAACAGTATATAAGAAGATAAGTGTATGAATAAATATTAATGTACTTCTCTATCATTGTCAATTCTTTCTATAGAACCTTGAAATAATCCAATGTTCAAGATAAAACAAATTAAGTTATTTTTCACAAAATGTGAGTGTTCAAACATGAACTACTAAAACGAGTTAAAACTTAAATATACCATGTTAATAAATGTACAAGATTATTTCTATAATCTTTAACCTCCACTGTACATCAACATAGGTAAAAAGGAATATCTTTTGAAACAAATTTAAAGAATTATTTGGAAAAAGAATTTAAAGATAAAATATACTTGTGTTTGCTAAATACAAAGCAATATAAATATAAAATATATATAATATATATATAATATAATAATATATATTATATAATATAAAAAAAATAAAAAAATAAAAAATATATATTAATATAATATATATATATATAATAATATATATATATATATATAGATAATATATATACTATATAAATATATATATATAAATATATAGAGATATGATATATAAGTAATGATTAATCCATATATATATACACTACGTATTAGATATACCTAATATATAATATATTATAGAATAAATATTATATATATATATAGTATTAATTATATTTATGATAAGAATAATTAACTATTAATTATAAAGAAAATAGATGATATATATATATAGATATTATTATTATATTATTATTATTGTATAATTATTATTGTAATTTCAGATATATTATTATTAATTATTATTAATTAATGAATGAATGAATAAATAATAATAATATATGTTAATTATTTTAATTTTGATATATATTTAATTATTATTATGGTAGTTGTGAGTGTGGTTATAGAGTGATAGTTAAGTATTATTGTAATATTATTATTATTATTATGTATGTGCTGCTAGTAATGAAGTTGAAAGGCTTATTATTCTGCAACTATATTAAATAAAAACCTATTTCGCTAATTTATTTTTTCAAAAAATATTATTATTTATATTCGTGATGTTTTAACTCTCTCTCTTACTCTACCTGATCTTGATTTATTGTATTAATATTATATATGTGTGAGTTAGTGTGTGATGTTATAAAATGTTAGATATAACATACAAAGGATCTACTATTTGAGCTAAAGTTCAAATTTCTTTTAAGTGTTATTGAATCATGATGATGAATGAAAATGTTCTATTTGTAAACTGTTATGTAAAATTTAATAATAATCATGGTTTCCTGATCTATTGATGTATTTATCTATATATATAATATATATAATAACGTATTTATATTGTAATGTCTAATTATTAGTTATTATATATGATACACTCATATAATATATATATTAATAATTGAATTATATATTAATTACATATCTATATATGTCTAATATATGAATTTAGTTATTATATCTCACTTAAATTAGTTATATTATTATTATTATTTATTATTATTAAGGTATATTTTATTTATTATTATATAATATTGATAAATATCTATATCATTATCATTTAATATAGTTAATTATATTAATATTATTTTGAATCATAAACATTATAATGTATGACTTGGTATTCCACTATTTCTGCCAATTCAATTTTTTCAACTCTTAGAAGTAACTTAAATTTACGATAATACTGTAAAAATAATCAAATAAAGTACTCTATATTCTCATTTCTCTATTATTTTTGTTCATAAATTTCTACAAATAATATTTATAAATTTATAATTAAAAATATATTATCCGTCAATTTATTATTTATTTATCTGTTATTATTTTGAATTTCACTACGTACCTTCTAATAAATTTATGTATAAATTTACACGGTAACGCAAAAACCAACGCAGTAGACTTGAATGATCAATTTTATCTTTCCATTAAATATTAATGTTATATAATAAATATGGACTTTGTCATTGACAATTCAAATAATCATATTGAATATATTATGGTCCAAATAATAATATGTTATATATATAGGTAACTCCATATAATATATATAATGAACAGTATATAAATTACAGTATATAAAAAACAATTTTATTTCACTTATTTTTTTTATTACTTTTTAAATATTTAGAATATACTGTTATATATAAAATGTAAGTAAATATATATATTTATATATAAGAATAGGCTTTCCTAAAATAGTCAGTTTAGTTTTTAGTTGACTATCTCTAAAATAAAGAATTGCAGTTAGTACTGAGTGTTATAATGTATTCAGTCAAGATATCATGGATACATTTATGTGAGTGATTATTTTTTATTTGACTAGTAGTAATGGATAATTCTATGCATATCGTAACTCTGACCATCTACTTTAGTAGATTTACTCATAATATTGTTAATAATATATTATAATTATATTCTCTATGAAAATATGAGCACTATCGTAAGGTACTCGCTCATTGTGGATATGGAATACAAGTATCTGAAAAATAAGCTAATATTTTAAACAAGACATCTTAATATTAAATTTGAGACTAAATGTAAATGCTCTACTGGTAGGTAACGTTTGATTATTAATAATGACGTCGCTCGTTGTTAAACCCTATGCAGGTAGTAGCCAGAGTAGGTATATTAATAAGTAAGAGCCTCGTTGTATTATGTAGTTTCATATGTGTTTTAGAGGAGAAATGTATCATATTATTAGGCATGCTCTATTGAGTATAAAGTACATGAAGCTAGTAGTGAAAAGCCTATATTAGTTTAAAGGTTATCTTGGTAGGGAGGTACTGGTAAGTTCTTTCTTTTAGCCCCGTTTCTATTATACCTCGGTTAATAAGTCAGTTTGTTGTGATGTATTAAGAGTGAGCTTTATTATATTATCATATGTCCTGACTCTTTATCCGCTAGGCTTCTCACGTAGAGGCTGGATATAATATGTTAATATAATATGGTTATGGTAGAGTTTATTGATACGAATGTACTTCTTCTGCTCGCTTCACGTCACTCTTACTCATCTCTCTGCATCACGTCGCTCGACGTTCAAGTATCATACTGCTGTCCATCCGTACGTCCACGTCAGCTCGCGCCCGTGCGACTCGTGCTCATCGCTTCAGTATCAGGGCGCCGCGTTCGCTATGATAGAAATACCTCATCGATTTAAATGGTAGTATATATAGTGTAATAGCATGTGAGTATAGTATGTATAGTAAAACTAAATTATATATTATATAATGTAATAAACATATGATCTACGTATATTATAATGTTAGATTATAGGCTAGTGTAGTAAAGGTGATAATGACATAGAATGTTGAACTAAAGGCATTAATTAAATTTACAGTTAACGGTGAATCATGAGAGATATCTTCTAGATTAATAGCTCTATACTCTAAATCCATTAAATATAATTGAAAATTACTGATTTTATATGTGCGTAGTGGTAGAGTGGATTAATATGTGTGATCGTAGTGAGATGGCACAAAATATGATAGCTTTATAGAATTGTACAGCTAGGTCTCAATATTCGATTAATATTTCACTAACTAATATAACGAATTTGTTTTTATATTAATATATTTCAATATATATTATTAATGATTAGAATATTTATATTTAGAATTTTTAAAAAATGGAACAAAACGATTGTTAATCGTGGTAAAGTGGTAGAGTTAGGATGATTAAATGGACATTATAAGGTGAATATAGTCACGATAGTATGTACCACTCCGTCTCATAAAATTAATAAAATACAATAAATAAAATGACAGAGTACTATCAGAGTACTTGAGAGAATTAAGTGTTAAGGCTCAATTTAACTATTAAATATATTCTGTTTAATTAATTAATGACCTCGTAATATTAGTTTAATAAAAATAATAATAATCAGTTAATGTAACATACCAATTTTGAAATTTAATAATTATTGATATTATTTTCTTTCATATGCCCGGCAGCGATCACATTATATAGTTAACTTCTCACAAGATTTGTTACATTAGCCTATATGCTATGATGTATTGTCTCATTCTTCAATTTTTTTTATTTATTCTTATTTTTCGTTTCTTGAAAATACTTTTTGGACTTCTAAATAAATATGTATACAACACAAAACTTTTATTATTTCTTAAAATATTTCGGTTTTTCAACTGCCTTTATAAGGGAAAGGTCTCAAAAGAAGTCTTAAAAATTGGAATAATATTTAATCAATTGTGTCGTATGAAATAATGGTGACAAAGTAAATATCGTAATAATTAAAATCCTATTCTGGTCTAAACGGATTCATGGTATATTTAAAATGTCTGGTATGTAATCTAGTATGTAAGGAACTGAAAGTGAAAGTGTATGGAGGACGTAATAAATAAAATACAGTTTACTGTGACTAAGGAAACTTATTTTGCCCTATACCAAAAACTTGTAAGTGGGGGAAAAAAAATAAAGGGCAAAACTCAAGAATTATACTATTGTCCGAAATCTTAAAAGACAAATAATAGAATTTAAATCAAGACAGTAAGATAAATCTTTTGGTCAAATCACATTCAGTTCAAAGATGGAATTAAGATTATTTATGGGAGAAAATTTTCCTATAGGAAATAATTCTGACTAGTATCATTGAAATGGAAGGATAGTGATATATATAATATTTGGCTAATATTTGACAGTTTATTATATTAATTTATTCCCATATATATACAGTTATTAAAAAATAATAGACACAAAATAATTTATATATATTATTATAGTATATATTGTATTTAGCGGAATGGCATTATGGCCCTGTATATAGTAACACGGTATATAGTACTATAATAATGATTTAAACATATTTATATATTATTATATATCAAATATATAATATATATTACATATTTTATATATATATATTAAATTATATATATAATATATATATATATTTTATATATATATATGATATAATATATATATATTTATGTATACTTCATATTTTCCTTCGATAACCCAGAAACTCAATTCTCTTTTATTGCAAGAGATAAATCTTCAATTTCAATAACATCTGAAATGATTTTCCTGATTTTTTAAATAAAATAATTTTATTAGTATTTGTGTGTTATCGTTTTAATTTGATTGAGATGCTGCACTGTGATAGTCCACATTTTGACCTGTGAGGTTTTTGATTGTAGCTCTGTATATGCAAGCTATTTTAATGATACTTCAAGATCATACAAGTTTTTCTTTTGGTCAAGGTGTTACTATTCAATAGTGTGGTGAAAAACCCCTTATCCTGTGGTAACTGCTATTTGGGTTTTGGCTGTTATTTATGATGCCCAGGGTCAAATATCAGGATCACATTTGTCACCAGATGGGGGCCTGAGCCGGGATGTTAGAGCAAATCATAATTTCAAAGAAGTTTTTTTCCTGGTATTAATATATATATTAAATATATATATATATATATATATAATATATATTATATTATATATAATATTATATATGATATATATATATATATATAAATATATATTATATATAGTATTTATATATATATATATATATTTTTTATATATAGGCTATATATATAATTAGTAATATATTTAATATATATATATTATATTAAGTGTTGCAGCTAACCGAATTTAACCCTGTAAACATTTAGTCCGATAACTTCATGATACAAGTTTTCAATTTTTTCTGCTGATATCCGATACCGATTTTTTGCCAGTATTTTTATAATATTACCATTTATTTATTTAAATTAGATAAATTTAACCGCCCTCGATACCGGTACCTGAAACTTACATTTAAGCCCCTTGTCTAAATTATATATATATATTATAATATATATCTATAGTGACTATTACTAGTAGATTATGATATGTTATATATATAGTATTATTTATTCGTATATAACCGTATATATTTATCGGAGTATAATCTGGTTAGAGCGCGAGAAAAAATAATATTTCTCTACATTGTGGCGGTACCATGGTGGCAGGGCCGTTGTCTAAACGCGAGCAACTATCGTTTAAATGTGGCTAGTGGAGTTAGGGAATTCGTCAGCCGTTTTCTTTAAAACGTAAGAAATAGTTTTTAAAATTTATAGAGAGCATATATATATGATAGGTATTATGCTTATATATATATATAATATATATATATATATAGTGTATATTAATGCTGTTATATTATTATATAGTTATATATATATATATATAGTATAATTATAGGCATATAATATATATATATAGTTATAGGGTGGTATATTACTGTCAGGAAGTATTAATGTAATATTTATATATATTATATATTATATAATTATGTAAGATATATTAGTGGACTGAGGGGTGGGGGGAAGTCATGGACAGGCCAAAAATGGCTAAAACATGAATGCTTGATATTAATATGAAGTAATTGAGATTTTGGCCAAGTAAGTGTATGAGTTAATAGTCCAAATCTTCTTTTAACAGTTAGGAAATAATTGTAATGAAAACAAATATTTTTTTCCTCCTTAGGCTGATAAAATTAGCAAGCATGGTGTCAGAGAGTTGATCAACTTTTGTGCAGACCGGTGGATCAAACAGGGAGATTCAAAATTACAACAAATAGTTTTAATTTTCAGTGCGCCTAGTATCCTATTTTTACGGGGGAGAAGAAAATCAGTTACTATGGTAAAAGCTGAAATTTGGGTTAAAGAAAAACGTTGGAACAGTTGGGGGCGGTTCAGCTATTACGCTCAATGGATGGGGCATGAAGGTTCGATTAATTCACATCCGCCCTCAAAACAAAAAAAGGGGGGGGTTGTTCACGAGTTCGTTTGGCGACCTTATGCAAAGGGTTGAATATGAACGGAAAATTTTTGCGTCAAAAGCACAGTTTCTTCATCAAGTGTGTGTTCTTCCAAAGACACGTCTGTACTATTGGGGTTTTCATATTTCTGGCGGCATTCGAGCCCAAGAAGCTTGCACCGTGTCTTACCTGTTAGCCACCGTCTTACCCTGTTCACACGATATGGGTTTCCAGAAACAACACCTACCCCTCCTTGGAAGTACGTGGCCTAAGGTGCTTGCTCCGATCAACTCGGGTAACCATCAGGAATCGATTGCGCTAGACCCTTAAACATAGAGGAGTCAGCACAAATTTAATACCTCTGTAGCTCCGTAAAAAATTATAAAAAAGCTGCATACTTGCATCTAGAATAAGGGGGGTTAGGTGGATAAATGTCTATTAACTAACTCAATACTATAGGGGTGACTCGATCGACTTTAAAAGAACCACACGCAATACCACAGTCTCCCTCAATAAGTACCCTATGAAAATAAGTGGTAGTCACAAGGTATTAGGTGTATTCCTCGCAAATATAGGACATTAGTCAATGACTAGATAAGTAAGGTAGAATAAACGGTGGGCGGATTTTGGAGGCGGGGATACGTAAACTCATAGGTTAAGGTTAAGCATTCATATGCAGGCCAGATTATGAATGGCATGCACGTACCAACTCTTCGTTAAGAAACCCATCCTCCAGGGATCTTAATAAACATAAGGACAGGTAAAGAACGCCACCCGAGATTATTGGTTAGCGGTGGTATTTCTATGATGTAGTGATTGTGCTTACGTCTTACGTAGATAAGTGCTTAGAACCAAGACATGGGCTGGGTTTTTTCGGGCATTTCCTATGCCATCATTGTGCAAGAAATAAAGGAAGTTATGTGTGTGAAAGAGATTCCATAATGCCTGAATTATTTAATTGCTAGGTTAATGGTCTTAGGCCTGATATATTAAAGATAAAGCCTAAAAACCCATGAATAATTAAAGGTACAGTACAGCGTTTCTTTAGTGGTACGAATAATAGATAGGTGGTCCGTCAATTTGTTAGTGTATGTATCCCCTACTACTGTGTTTCTTCCGTTTTGGTCCCCTCTGTTGGGTGGTAAGTGGCGAATTGATGGTTTTTTCCGAGGGCGGGGCAATAAAAGTTGTAAAAACAGAACAATTATATTAAAAAAATAAATAAGCAGGATATTTGCACAAACTATCTTATATTTGGATAGTTGTATGCCCTGTACGTTCATATTTTGTTGAGAACTATGTTTCAAGAAAAAACAAATTGCTGAATTCTAGACTAAAAGCAGAGTTGTTTATATTGAAAATATTTTAACACGTATTGAACTTCCCCCGCATGAACTATATATTATATATATTATATTATATATATATAATTTATATATAATATATATATATATATATTAATATATATTATATATATATATATATATATAATTATATATTAATTATATAGCTCCAACTTTTCTATATGGTATTACTCGGCTTAGGTGCTCGCAGATGAATTTGAATCCTCTCTTGCATCCTCACCTGCGTCGCCGCCTCGTACGAACAAGAGGTGGCTTGTTCTCGATCATGATAATAAAATTGTGTGATTTGGGATCTGCAAGGATCACTTCGTTATTGGGTACTTGTCCTTCTTTCCCACCCATTCTGTTGTTTGTGGAACTCCTTACCTTCATTTATTTTTTCCCGCTCACCAGCAATATTATATCTTTCTCTATTTTTAAGTCCCTGCGTCTACGCCCATACCGTGTGGTTGAGGATTCGTTAGCACAGTGGTCAGGGTGGGTTTATTATGGCTTTCCATTTATTATTTTAATATTTTTGTTAATTTTTCTTTATGTAATTTTATTTATTTTTTTTATTTATTTAGTTTTTGTCTCCGTCTTCTTGAAAAGGGCCATTGCCGTGATTGGTTGGTATCCATGTAATAAAAAAAAAAAAAAAAAAATACAAAAAAAAAAAAAAAAAAAAAAAAAATAAAAAACTGAAACGGCCAAATCACATTCGCCTCCATTTTCCTCTAACTTCAAACCCTTGGTACTTCTGATTCTGGCATTGTCACTCCCCTCTCTCTCTCGCTCATTCAGAGCGTTCTGTGTTATATGGCCTGTGATTATTAACCTATTTTTGATCTGGGTTACTATTGAGCTTCTGAGCAATTCTATGAACGTTAGGAGGTGGTGGCCCGGATGGCATTCATTCCTCCCCGAGTTTGGAGGGAATGTGCTTACGTTTCGTGACCAGGGTACAATAATTTCTATTTAATATCTTGTGGCATGTTCTCAAATTTTAAACTTTTTATTATTGAGAGCACTTTCCCTCATGATTGGAAGCATGCATTTATGTCCAATTCTATTTGCTGAAAAATGAGGAAGCCGCCTCTGATTTCTTGTAACTTTCGTCTATTTAAGCACTTGTTATTCCTCTTGTCTATAAATCTTTGAATAACTCCATTCTACAATCTCTCTTCTTAGACCATAACTGAATCTGATTAAATCTTCTTTCCGATCGCCATTTACTGATGGTGTGCTTTTCGGTCTGTCTGTATCAAGGTCTACTAGGCGATTATACTTTCCTATTTAATCACGATTTATTGTATTTTCCGCTCCTTAGGATACGGGGAGACTTGCCGTTGGTTGGCCGCTTGATCTGCAATCAAAGCATTTGACTCCGGCGTATTGGCACGCGTCACTGCTTGCTCTCTAGCTCCCCTCCTTTGGTTTCCCTCCTTCTCTGTTGCTCTTACTTTGTCCTGCTTTCTTTCAAGTCCCTCATATTGGCTGTTAGGAAGAGCGACTTTCTTTTTTCTGTTAATAGTGGTGTTCCTCAGGGTTTCTGCCTCTACGTATATGTGCGCTACTTTTAATTCCTATCTTTTATTAAATGATCTTTTGCTCACTTCTGCACCTTAAATATATCCACTTCATATGCCGATGGACTCGACCGAATTTCATTTCTTCAACTCGTATCAAATCTCTGCTCCCTCTTCTTATCTTCTAGATATTGGCCTCTGGCCTTAATCTTTGTTCTGATTCTATTTCTCGGCTGATCTGGGTAGAATTTCCGGGTGAACCTAAATCTGAAATTGCAATTTTCTTAAAACTCCAACTTCTCAAAGACCTTTTTCTCACAAAACACTCTTCTTACATTCCATTCTTTTCGACGGTCTTCTCTCGTCTCTCCTGTGACAAATATAGAACATCACTCGGCGCTTGAACATAAGACAAAAAATGTCTTGGATTAACCTCAACAGTCACAAACGGGTTTGCTAGGGCGCCTCAAATAAACAACAGTGTTCTGTTTAGACTGCGAGACTTTTTTCTCTTTCTCAGTTACTCCACTATAAACAATGTGGTCTCATTGATTCCGCTCTTGCTATGGAGTAATTGTTCTAATTTCAATCCGGCTCTCATAGGTCTGGGGGGCTTTGGTTTCACACGGCTCGGCTTTTGGACAGGGTTCGAGTCATTAAGGCCCAAAAGGCGCTTTATACTGTCCTGTTACTTATTCACAAGCTTCATCTTGACCTCTAGTCTTTGTGCGGCACGATGTGGTGCTGTTATCTCGTTTTCTATAGGTTTCTGCGCAGTCGTTTGCAAAGGTGGTTTCGAGAGACTACTTTACCACTCTGCTGTACCAGCACCTCCTTTTTACGTGTACAAACCCTCGTTAGCACGCACAAGGAGTTGCTGTGTCTTGTGCACGAGTTTTGTGTAGAGTATTGGTAAGCTCTCCAGGCTAAGTTCACATTTGCGGTGCTTTATCCTTCTTTCCTGCACCTTCTGTTTTGTGGAATTACTCTTCTTCCATCTTTTCTTGTGTTTCTCGGTGTTGAATTAATCTCCCTCATCTTTAAATTGCCTCTGCGTTGCGCTCGAAACCTACTGCGTAATTATTTTGTCTGCTAGTGGAGATGATGAATTTTGCTGTTTGCTACGCCCCTGTTTATTTTTCTCCCTGAATAGGGCTGCTGGCTCGTAAAAAGATGGTGCGTGACTAATGTAAAATATTTATAAATATATAATATATTATTATAATATATATTATATATATATATTATATATATAATGATGGATATTAAATCAGTTACCAACAGCTTTTATATTATATCTAATTTATATATATATTATATATTTACTATTATAATTATATATAAACCGTTTTTCCACGTTTTTTTGCATTTGTATAACTTACAGACGTAAGAAATGCTCTCCGAAGTTTTGCGTTCGTTTGGTTTATTTGTTCATAAAACTGTACCAAATAATGCTCGTTAAAGAAATACCCGGCGCTCCTCCACCAAACGTAAAGGAATGGTTTCCAATTGAAATATGTCTTTGACTTAGGTGTTCTATTTTCTTCCGTGTACTTGCCGTATGGATTTATCACAGTTCTTTTATACGAAACAATGTAACAAGATTCGCGGCGTGGTAGGCCCTTCTGATTGATGAATGCTTCATCAATTAATAACAGCTTTATATCTAATTTTTCTTCCATAATGGATAAACCATCACAACACACATAGTTTGATTCAATTATTTGTAATTATAAGACCTCATATTGTTGGTTATTTTTTTCTGTTTAATGCCAAACGCCTTACGTGCTCTAATCACAAAGCTGATTCCTATATGTTTCAAAAACCAAGTTAAGTCTTAACACCTGAAATCGCGGTCCGTTATTATAAACGACAGGACAATCTTTGCTAAAACTGGTGAGGCATTTCCTTATCGCAACGTAAGCACGGAGGAAGTGGAAAAATCGAAAAGACGGTCTAAAAATTTAAAAAGCAAAGAAAGTCATAAAATCATATCTATCGATAAACGCTTCGCTAATTTTACATTATTAATTGATTAAGGTAGAACAGATACTATAACGAAATTAATTAGTTTCCAAGTAAAATACATTCGGTGGCTTTCTACTAATCTATTTACGGCAAGCCCATAATCTTTGTTACTTTGGGACTAATTTCTTTTATTTCTATTATCCTTATTTCATCGAAAAATTGCGGGCCTATAGGCCCATACATGATACAAGCCTTTGTATTTTTATCTGTTGGATAAGATAAAAGTTTTCTCGATCCCGATAGAAAAATCATACTTTCTGCCCGTATGAATTTCCGTAACGTCTTTAAATTCTTTCAATCCCTCTGACCGATTTTTGATTAAACTTGTATTATTCGTTTATCTTCGATAACTACTTAATCGCCCTTAGAAATATCTTGCATAGGATGTTCCTTAAATCCTTCGTTGTTTATGCTACGGCTTCCCGGGTACAATTTCTAATGATTCTTCCAACTTGTCACGATTAGATATACATTCTTAATAGCAAAAACTTTCCAACAATGCAAGTTTCATTTCATGTTTTTTTATTTAACAACATAACAACTGCAGTTTGGTGGCAGTTTTTAAAAAATTAATAGGAAATGTATATATAAGTTATAAAGGTATTCATTCTTTTTACTAAAATATTAAATGTGCCTGCCTGCAACGTCGACTATGTAGGTAACTTTACAAATACCTAAAGATGCCGAGCATTTCAAACACAGGACACATTTTCCTTGTCGTAAACTAACTCTCTCCCATCTCTCAACCGGAGAGAATCTAGGCTGTCAAAGATTCGCTATGACTCAATTAAGGAACCGCGATCATAGTTCCACTATTTTTTCAATTCCTCCATAAATGCTTATTAATTAGGATGAATCGAATCTTAAAATTTTGATATCTTTACATAAAAAATCACTTATCCTACTCTTAATACAAGGTCAACCTAACACAGTGCCATTAATCTGATGCCGTGAACCTAATTTCCCCAACCCAATACACAAATTAAACACCACTATTGTTTAACTAAGGTTTACTTTTTGTTGTTGCATTACAATTGGAATAGATCAAGTTTTCTTGATGAAGGCAGTCGATTTCGCATAAAGAACAAAAATAATTAACCTCTATAGAAATAAATATAAAAAACTAAACCTGGGTTTAATATTACATAAAAAAATTGATCAACCGTTTTGAGAAGGGCTAATATCTGAATTTGGAAGAAATATTAGATTAAGGCTGATTTTATTGAATGAACATATTCATCAATTAAACGGGCCTACACGCGTCCTATTTTTTTTTTGTTGTACTACATTTTGTGTAAAAACTGTACTAAACTCAGGCAATCACTTGGATAAAATGCAACCTTATAGAATTAGGAAAATTTCTTACTGTTTGGTAAAAAGCATTTTCTTTACGATTTTTGCACTGTTTAGTAAATAAGACCGCAGACTCTCAACTCGAGCATTTGTCTTGTCGTTTCGTCATGCACAAAGGCAAAATTTCGAGAAATGTCGATATATTAACATTATTGGGTAACATCGATCGGGAATTTTTTTATGGCAGACAAATTGCGTTGATATTATATATATATATATTATTATGTATATTATAATTTTATCATATATTATAATATATATTATATATATATATATATATTTATATATCTGTATTATTCGTATATTATCTTTATGCTTATGTTCTACGGTTACTTATTTTATTAGTGTTAGATTCTCCACTACCTATTATCTTTATCTTCCCTTCTACTCAATATGATTTTTAATGTATTCCATAACTCTTGTTATTTCTCACTTAATTTATTATCTTACTAAGTATACCTGGTATTTTATCTACAATCATCATCTTATATTTATGGTTTTCTTCTTCTATTATATATATTGTAGCTACACTACGTTTAATATTCTGTGTTTGTGATGTAAGATCTCGGGGACACTAGATGTTTACTCATTATCCTATCTCCCGCATATATTAATATAAATATATATCACGTGTTTATGGACGGGTACTTACCTCTTATCCTGCTATCAGCTCAGTTCGTGGAACGCTTGGCAACATATATATACTTTCTACTGGTGCACACACATGTGCCCTCTTGATGGCCTCTTGGTCTTCTATCTCCCTTTGTTCTTCCTGTTTGGAGGTCTTCGCAGATGCTTCAGTGTGCGGCCGGCATCAACAACACAATCACACCAATACAACGTTATGTGTGGTCGTATTGGTTCGTCGTCTGTCCCCCAGCTCGGACTTGCTTGGCTAGAAGACAAAATTAACATTGGTGAGCTATTAATGAAACCGTCTACGCATAGTATCGTGTGTTATGTACACCACGTAATCTGATGCCGCACATGGTTATGTAGAGTGGTGATCCGCATTCTGTCTCGATCACGCACATAGGATAAGGCGCCAGCTGGCCGTTTTGTTTCGACAAATCCTCTTATCGTATAGTATAATGAGATAAGACAGTATGAATGATAAGAAGGTAAAGTCACTCATTGAACAAATTAACAACTGTGATTACTCAACGGCGTTGACCTGTAAGTGAGACCTTAATTCTTTTGATGGTTAAGATAAAAACGCAGGACACGCATAAGTTTCATATTAAAGATCATTATCAAGTATTAAACAGAGGAAAAATAGACATATATACACGCTTGTTGGCTTTTGGCGCACCATAGGTGCGGGACAGTTTTTAATTTAATATAAAAATTAAATAGTATTCTAAAGTTGTGTATATCATTTTTTTTTTCGAATTCAGCCCCAAATTATAATGCAGCCGATTCAGTTTTTGTGGGGTCTCATCAAAGAAAGCTGACAGTATACGAGGAGGTAATAAATATGTATGAATTAACCGAGATTCAACGCCATCAACTACTCACATCATCCATAATGAATATTTTTTGGGTAATTTTCCTTCGTGACCAGTATACTGTTAATTTAAGTCCAATTATGTCACATATGGACTTTTATTTTCTGACGTTCTTACCTATTGCACTCTTGCAAAAGGATTTTCAAATGTACTCAAATATATTTCATCTTCATATTATCAAAGTAATTATTTTATATTTAAGAGTCAAAACGTTATATACATATATATCATCATCGTTTTGCAAGTTATATCATATATTAAGAAAAATGATAGATATTACCTCTCGGTTACTGATGTTCTTATAGTTTTATCATTTAATTACTTTGATAATATTTGACTTTGCTTTCATTTGATCTTTTTGTGCGATTACAAAAATTAAATACTATCATTTAGGTTTGTTTGCTTCATTTCTCAAGAGTTAAGTATAGGACAAGAATGGCAGTGGTCAGTCTTGCCCAACCAAATACACTCCTCAGTAAGTCACTAATGTGAGTATTAAGTGACGCAGCTTCTTTTTTTTTCTTTTATTTCTTTTTTATTTTTTTTTTTTAAAAAAACGATAATGACGCATTAGATGTTAAAATAAGTTGTTACAAACTTTTACAGTAACTTAGTTCCCCCTCAGGTATCGGACCGCTCCCATGTCTGTTGGCACAATCAGCATATTCTCATATTAGCGGCAGTGAATTACAAAAAGTCCCTTTTTCCTCTGCTTTTGGCCGCGCAAAACCTCTTTTTGAATTATCACTTCAATAGGCGATTTATGGAGCCACAACTGAGTAGCGGCGGAGTGGCTGGAAATTAATCTGACTATGAAAAGATGAGGGCACTCGAGTCCCGGTCCGAAATTTATGTTCCACCGGTACACTGTAAAGGCTGGTGCAAGATGAACTCCTGCGCCTATTTGTGCCTTCCACACCCAAAAATTGAAAACCAAGTCCCGGATCCCCTGTGGCAAAATGCAGTTATCAGGATCGTGTCCTCAAATTACATTTACAATATTAACATAAACGTAAAAAGCTGATTTTTTCAAGATTTTTTTTAAAAATATTAAGCAGTTCCACATACCCTGTGGTGGGGAACTGAGCTCCTCAAGATATAAAGCTGGGGCAAAACCGCAACCTTCTGACGAGACACGTGGCAGAATATAATTCGATGCCACTATTGTATTGCAGGGCAGATATAGTCAGAATAAATATTTATAATAAGTGGCAAAATACACTAAATGTCACAATTTAATAAACAGTCACTTTAACAGTTAATAACAAATGCCACTATGCACTGCAACTCGATAGATGTTATTCAATCTCCTTATCCCATAAACAATCTGTAACGGAAAAGGCAATCATAAATAATCAAAAAAAAAATATTGTCATGTATATTCCTATAGAACATGCATGACATTTAACTTAGCTAATTAAGCCATTCTGAGCTCCAGCTCCAGCTCCATTCTCCAAGTCTTCCATTGTCTCGTGTGCGCCTTCTGCACTCCTCCCTTTCATTACCCGCTTGAGATGGGCACATCACCTGGAAAGGGGGAAAAAAAAAAGAATGCAATGGCAGCCAGGCCCATTAACAGTTATCTAATCCCACCGAACTGGCCATTTTCCCTCCTCAACAAACAGGCAAACATGCCAGTCTAAAACCAGTCCCAGGTAACCTGTAACCTGCCAACTCCCCAAGAAGCCGCACGAGAAACCAACATAATAAACATATTTGGCATGTTAGCGATACAAAAACAAATGTAAATGAAAAAAAAATTTACACAAAATAGGAGCTTACAACATTGCTCGTTACAAAAAATAATTTGTATAACATATCACAAAACATTTTTTTTTTTTGCTTTCTTTTCCTTTTTTACCTTTTTACACTAAATAAACATTTCTTGGGTATGAACCATATAACAGAGCAACAAAAAAAATCCTTTATTTAAATACAGACACTTCCTCTTATTTGACCCCTAGAACATAGTAAAAAAAAAAAAAAAACAAAAACTACAACAATCCTCTTTCTTACATGAAATCGGATATCATATTACCAAAATAAAAATACGTTCTGTGGTGTGGAGAGTAAGTAAATCCCCATGGTGCCATAATTACCCCGACTTTCGCAAGATTTACATTCATAGCGGTCAACACAATATATCTATAATATATATATTATACTATATATATATAAATAATATATATATATTATATATTGAATTTATATATATATATATATATATTATATTATATTATATATATATATTATAATACTGATATTCGTATATATATCTATATCTTACATGTATATAAATCGAATTCAATTTACAGACGCAAGAAATATGGTGTTGGTATCGGTTAA